>CAJVPP010003389.1:0-11793 GCA_910592005.1 Funneliformis mosseae | reverse complement strand
TTTTAATTATAATAATTAATAATAAATTTAAAAACTTTTATTAAGAGTAAAGTTCACTTTGAATTTCATAAAAGTTTGTAAAAAAATACTTTTTTTCTTACCCATTCGTTGCAATTTTTGCTTTATACTTTTTGATTGTTTACGCATTTTTGTAAATTATCCAATAATACAATCTATTTACATTATACCTTATCATCTTAAAATAGCAATATACAGTATATATATATTATTTATTTTTTGTTTATTTATTTTTAAAACTCTTTCTGCCTTTTTAACAAATCTGCAAAATGCCAAAAAAACTGAAAGGAAGAATACTAATCACGGTCACTCTGTGTCACCAATATCTGATAAATTACCAAAAAAGAAACAAAATATACAATAAACTTTAAATAACGACCTCTCTCTTATATATGTAAAAGAGCTCACTATAACTAACCTTCTGGTAGAAACCAGCATAATTGAAGTTGACCCAGTCGAGAAAGATTTGAACAACAACTTTAATAAAGGAAAAAATCCCAAAACTGTTATCTCAACTTTTGAAACTACTGCGCTAAAACTAACTGTTAGTGTCGACGAATCTTTTAATATATCAGAAAATATCTTAGATACTTCAACCATTGGCTTCGAAGCTTTTTTAACCCAAGTCACCAAATATTTCACGTATATTCAAATGAAAAAATTCTGTGACTCAAACCCTCAAATGAAGATCTTGATGATCACTGATTTGTGCTATAATGAGTACAACTCATTTATCATTGCCACAAAAAAAGACACCCCATCAATCACAATCAGGCTATTATTAAAGTTACCTTTTAGAAAAAGTTGAACGTGATGATTTTTACAATCTAAAATCTCCCGATATAGACAATACCACGTTTTAACCCTTAGACATTAAAAAATCTACCTTCTATGTATCTGATCAGTCAATCTAGTCACAAAAATTCTTCTGTATACCACTGAAATAAGATTACGCAAATTATTTTTCAAATTTAAAAATATTGTCTATTTTACTATGAAAACAAAACCCTTTAGCAAAGAGTTACAATCATCTTTAACGAAAAAGCTAATTTTAAAAAATTAAAAAAAGGAGACAGAATCTATTTTCTAAATGATGTGATCTGCTATTATCCTTGTAGCCTTTCTAGATCTGACATTCAAGCTCATTCTGCTTTTTCAGCAAAACTAACTAATCTTTTTAGAGACATTACACTACATGACCTTCAGGATATTAGAAATATAGTCTCTGCTACTATATGGATTATCCTTAAAATCTGCTTTAATTACAGTTATCTATAATACGCATTCTTTTATTTTTCCAATAAAGAAGAGCCCCAAGCTGCTATAGAAATAAAAATTTAACTTTAAACAATAAAAAACTAGAATGGATTGACCCAAAAGTCAAACTTTGTACAATTTATTCATCTGTACATTATAATGCTTCTTCTTGTCCCATATATCATCAATCTCCCAAGGATTATAACATGCAAAATCTTTATCAAAGATTTTAACCTACCCAATTCAATAATTATATAGCACCAAAATATAGCCCGATATGAGATGCAATTTGTGAAAATATCACCTTCATTCACGTGACTAAAACTCTACAGCAAATCAATAATTCTCAGAAAGGCCCTAAAAAGAGATCTCCTTCACCTCCACCACCTAAAGCCAAGAATAATATTTCTTCTAATAGATTTTTCAATGATAAACCAAAATTGCAATGGGCAGATGATTCTATAGATGAGTTTATGGAAACTGAAGTTATCCTTATCCCAAATGTAGCAAATGATACTTCAAAAGGTGATTCGATCTATGACCCAGATTATAAACAATTCATCACCTCCTAACTTATCTCTATCTCAAACACACTCACTGACCTTTGTATCAAATTTAAGTTTTTACAGCAACATCTGACTGTTGTTAAAAAAGCCCTTAATATCAAAGTCATCACCCTTGCAGAAGTAGAGGATTTTAACAACAATTTACCAAAATCTGCCACTAAAGTAGACCAAAAATTCCCATTATTAACACTGATCTTTGCATCGCCCATTTGTAAAATCAAACAAATGAACAACTGGTACTTATCTGTTAAAAATAACAACAATGCATATCAGAATTCACTCCTATACTTAACAAACTTCTGAAATCCTATCATGACTTTTAAACCACTTTCCTTAACAAAAATATTTTCAACAAACATGACACTCAAATTTTTGAACCATTAACAAATGATTTTGACAAGGCAATAGAATGCTACATCGGCAGCCTCCAACTTTAATTTTATTATTATAATAATTACTGTCCCTACTACTAATAACTCAAATGTCTCTAGTTCTAATACTCCTTCACTTTCAAATCTTAAAATTGCAACACACAACGTCCATTCATTCAATAATCCTGCAAAGCAAAATTACCTTTTCTTCCTATATTCAGTTAATCAATTTGACATTATAGGTCTATAAGAAACAAATTTTAAAGGAGTCTCATCCATTTTCAACTAAGACTTTCCTGATTATATTATCTTTTTTTAGATCAAACATTATACCTATCTTGCGTAAATAATAATTCTTTATTCAGAATAGATTACATTTATATGACACCTGAACTAGCGCTCAATATACTTGACTGCAAAACTGTTCAAATAGATTTTTCCATTACTGATCATCATATTGTATTAACCAAAATAATCAACTCCCTAAAACACTCTGTATCTACAAGAAAAAGTCCAGTCAAGTCTTCTTTCAATTACAATTTAATGGATGATTCCAAATAGTCCAAATTTAGAGACAATGTTAATAAGAAATTAAACTCAAATTCATTGAAACATATTTCATCTAATACTATATGGTCTCAAAGTCTTCTTAACTCCTCCTGGAACCTCTTTCAGGATACTTTAATCTCAATAGCAAAAAAATGTATTCCTATACACAAGCCAAAAAACTACCATATCTCAAAAAAACTAATTGCCCTTTCAAAGATTTACAATAACATTCATCGTTTTGAGAAAACAACAAAAAAATGTCTGTGTATACTTACAGTTAACAATAAATGAAATAACTTATATTTATAATTTTTACAGCTTGCGTATTTCAATAAATTATATACTGTTTCTCTTAATTGTCCCCTCATATTAACATACTACATACCGTCTTTTCAGATATTAAACTTCTTCTTGCTAACCTTAAAACAAAAGCAGAAATGTGTGAACACAATTTCAAACTCAAGAGTATACAAGAAACGCTAAAGACCTATATAGAAGACTATAAATACAATCCATCAAGAATTATTAACTCAGTCCTGAATTATAGAAAAACATACCATTATATTAGACAGATGTATTAATAATTCATCCACATCTCGAAATTTACTTTTTGAGAAACCAGATATTAAAAAAGAGGTTGCCAGACATTTACAACAAATTGTAGGCACTATGCACTGCTCAAAAAAGATTCTAGAGAAATAGATTTCTACATATGTTTCAATAGACTTAATTGATGCACGAATTTATAACAACTTAATGTCCTTACCTTTTGCAGATGAATGGTATAGGATCATTGATTGTCTTCTAAACAACAAAGTCTCAGGAACATCAAAAATATCGAATGAAATTTTAAAACACTTAGAACTGCTAATGAAGAAATGTTTATGATACATCATCTGCGGTTATCTACAAATTTCGTCAATACCTCATCGTTAAAATCTAGCATATATCTATCCAATCTCTAAACTAAAACTATAAAAATACAACCTAAACAATACCTGTCCAATAACTTTATTTGAAAAGTGCTAGAAAGGCTTTTGTTCATCTGCTTAATTTAAGACTTATTAATACCTTCGTATATCATAATATTTTCAAAGGATATAATTTCGCAGGTTTACCCTTCAAATCTACCTTTGACCCTATACATCTTTTTGACAACATCAAATAGAATGCTATCTATAATAACACAGAATTATGGTACTTCTACAAGATATGTTTAAAGCATATGATTGTGTAAATGTTTTCACTCACCTACACAATCTTGAGACTTTTCCTTCTAAAATTCAATCAGGTTTTCATAATCCACAGAAACTCTGATATATATTTAGTACATTCAGAAATAGATCAAGAAGAAGTTATATCACTACTTTTGTGATATATATATTATGACTCACTTTTATGCGCTATTAACAATTCCCCACATAGTTTCGTTACAGAAGTCGAATGGTATCCTGATATCCGAATTCCCAATACTAATAATTCTTGTTTAAAGATTCCAGCTTTTATGTATATAGATAATACCCTCTGGCTCACTAAATCTAGGGAGGATCTCACAAATATTACATCTATCACAAATAGTTTCTTCACTTTTAATGACATACAAGTAAATTGTAAATTGGTCAAAATCAGAACTCTTGGTCAACATTTTTCAACAGCAATCCTTTGATATCAGTCATGATAACACAATATAGTCAATTAATACACTTCTTCTGAAAGCTAGTGTGCATTATCTAGGCGTTAGGATTTTGCTCAAATCTAACAAAAGTTTTATTTATAATCAGATATACAGTAAAATTAAGAAGGCCATTACTATTATGAAGTATAAATGCCTTACAGACTCACAATTAATTTACATTTTTAATACTGTTCTCTTTTTAAGAATTGAGTACAGGTCTCAACTTACATTGCTATCTTAATCACAATGCAAAAGCTTTGTCACTACTTACTTAGCCTTTATTAAATAGAAATTAAAACTTTTCAGATATACCCCAACGGATTTATTCCATTCGCATTATTTTTACAATTTGATTTTGTTATATCAAAGATTAATCTAAAATTTCAGCAATGCCTTTTTATAAATATCTAATGAATCAAATATACTTGGAAAATCATTTTATTTACGTACCCTTCAACTTCAACAAAATGAATGGCTTTTTGATAATCCACTTCTCTATTGGCCTTTTTTGAAAATAACACAAGCTGATAACTGACTCCTATCCCTCTTTTGTGACCTTAATTCAATGAAGCTTAAACTTAATGTATCACCAGCCTTGTCAAATAGAATCTTAGGAGGGACTTTCCAATTTCTGAATTTATAAATAATTACAGGAAGTATGCTTCTAGTTTACGGAAATTTCATTACTTTTCATAGAGCAACTCATTAATTATCAAAGAAACTACATGTTTACCTTTCATGATTTATAAACAATCACACATCTAATTACCCGTAGTTTTCAAACACCCAGCTAGTTTAGAGCCTTAACATCTCATCTTAGTCCTGATAAAGACAGAAGACTATCACCTACAAACAATTTCAAATACAAGTATTGTTATAGTTACTCTATTACTCACCCGCCTATTCCTACCATACCTCTGAATATACGATTGGTTGGCATTCTTTGGTCAATTATTTCATTCTAAAAAGAATTATAAGAATTAATCAAAATACAATACATCTGATACATCACATACACTCAATTGGATCTGATAATATTACAATTCTCAATTCTTGTGTTCATTGTCGAATTCATCAGGAATCTGCTATCAAATTTAGAGACCATTACGACAATTGTTGTTTTACTTTATCTTTTTTTCTTTGTGCAAAAATTCTAATATTAGCGAAAAATAATCATATTGATTAAATCCACAGCATTCTGTCTAATAGCGTATTATATGAACTCGCCTTAATATGCTTTTTGAAAAACAATAATCAGAGTCTATTTGTCACTCTAAGAAATTTTACTCCACCTACCTTTGCAAATTCATTCGACAAATATTTATCACTTTCATTTAATTCTTAATTATTAACCTTATCTCGTTCTTTTTTATCCTCTTTCGTTTTAGAATTTTACACAGATAGATCCTTGCAAGATTTAGGTCTTCCATTAATAAGAATGAGTATTGCCTAGCTTTAAACTTATCAAATTTCACCAATAAATTCCTTTTCCTCTGCCTTTACATCTTCTTTTTCTTTCTCTTCATTACCTGAATTCGCAGCTATTTTCACTGCTTTACTCATAGCTCTCCCTCCTGTAATGTTACCTTTTTTACTGATTCAGCAGTTATTATTTTCTAATTTAACAAATATAAATTCCTCCTGATAAAAGCTTTTACTATTCGCCCTGCTCTCAAAATTAATTATTATATACATTAGTCTTATTTTTTCGAAGTAATGGACACTTAAAACTTCAATGTCAAAATGATTAAAGTCAAAGTCCACTCTAAAAATATTTTTAACAACAAAGTTGATGCTTTAGCAAAATCCTGTCTAGATACCATAGCACTTTAACTTTACATAAATAATATATCTCAATGCTATTTTTCACATAATAATGCCCAGTTTTAATACCTATTAGATAATTTTGCAAAGAACTGTTCTGTGAATGTTCTTTCTCATGGTTACTTCAACTCTCTATCTTGCAAAATACTCATAGCTTTATCAAATCAACTGGTTTACTACCTCCTTCATACTCAATGACAATACAGCATTACAATCTACATCCTATTCTGCTTCCTTTGTTAGAAGAATAAAATTTTTAACAATTCTTCAAAATTTTACCAACTTTTGAGATTCTCAAATTATATCATCTATCTATCTATTACCTTTCACTTTTATATCTTAGATGTGACGCCACTGATGAAAACTTCTATCACATATAGATGTGTCTCACTGTCAACTATAAAATGAAAAACATAATACAACAATCCAAAATTTATTTAAAAGATATTACCCATGCACATGATTATAAAATTAATTAGTTTAATATTTGGCTGCTCGATACTTACAATACTTCAGAATTTTTCATTCTCATTAGAGAAATAGTTTCTATACCTTTTTTTAACTTCTTTTTCAGAAAACTTTCATCACAACAATTAGCCTTAGCTGCTTGCTCCTCCTTCATGCATTAAATTTTTGAACTTACTCAAAATATTTAGCGTAATCATTGTCAAATAGTTCACAATTTTGAAAAATTCTTAAATATTACTCTTGAGTACAAAGCTGCCAATTCTGTTACATCAGGCTATGATTTGTCGTCTAACCTTTCTACCCATTCTTTTAGCTCTCCTCCTATATCTTTGATGATATGAATAGGATTCTATTAGTCGAATTTTTGGTGCAGTAGTGGCCTCGTCCTCTTTATTTCTTTCTATATTAATACTCGAAAAATGATTTTTTAGCTTAAGTTATAAATTGATTTTGGAGGAATGCAGGGTCAGTCTTCTATAGTTTTAGTCTTAGATTAATTCTTTATGAGATTTTGTAATTTCTTTTGATTTGTATTTTATGTATATATTCTACTTTCATAATAAAGATATTGTGATACTACCGCACTTTAAAAAAAAAATGTTTATTTTTTTTTTATTTTATTTTTTAATTTTTTTCATTCTCACTTTTCTCTTCTTTCCTTTTTATCAAATATATTTATTTCTTTGAATATTATTTTTTTAACATTATTAACTATTAACAGTTTATTAACTATATTTATTTATTTTTTTTATATTATTAATTATATCTATTTACTTTTTTTCTTTTTTTAAATATTATTAATATTACTAATAATATTACTAACATATTTTTTATTTTTTTTAAATATTATTATTAACTTCTTTATTTATATATTAATAACTATTTTTTTAAATATTATTATCATTATTATTTTTCTTTTTATGTTATATTATATTAAATAGTACTTTTCTTATTATAAAATATTTGTATTTTATTGTATTTTATTATCATTATTTGTATTTTTTAATAAATAAATAAATTTAAATTAAAATAATTTTAAATTAAATATTAATAAATTATTAAGTTATAAATATGATATTATGAATAGTGAAAATGTCTATAAATGTTCAAAACAATATAATTATATCTAGAAAATGTCTGAAAAACAGGATTATATCCGGAAATTATTGAAAAATGTCCAAAAAATGTCCAATTTTGCATTCTAAAGAAATCAAACATTGAAATTCTGGATAATGACATTTTCTAAACAAAATGAATATTTAAAAATTACCATAATTTGGAACATATTCTGGACAATGAAAATATTCAGAATTTGTACAATATTATTTCAATACATTTACCTGTTAAATTTTAGACATTCTTTTTTTATAGGGAAAAGGTTTGAATTATTTCTTTTTATTTAACAAAATCTTTATTTTTGTATAATAGATAATACAACTTTTTTTCTTAACATATTGGCAAATTTTTTATATTTTAATAAAAAGTAATTATTTGTATTTTAGAAAATCTAATTATTTATTTAGATTATTTTATTAAAAAATAGGTCATTTTTTAGCAAACAAAAAAAAGCATAAATTTATAAACAAAAACTAAAAAATGATTTTTTTACTTTTTTTCTAAAAAAATTTTTTAATTATTTATAAAAATATATTATTATAATTAAAATTTTGATTTTTATTGCATTTTAGTTTTTAATATTATTAGATTAAATGTAATAAGATCTTAATTTCAGCTAAAAAAATCCTTAGAATCTGATTTTCCTAGCAAACTTCTTATATAAATAATTCTTATTTATAATATTAATTAGTAATATTTTTTGAAATTATATAAATAATAAAAGATTTAAGTTAAAATTAATAAATATTAAATAATAATTATATTCTTAAATAAAGATAAATAAATAAATTTATAATTTATATTTATATATTATAATTTAATCATTTAATCATTTGCTAAAAATTTAATTAAAGGTTTAGACTTTAGTCAAGAATTTAGATTTTAATTAAGAGTTTAGTTAAATATAAAAATTTGACGAAAGTTTAGTTATGATAAAAATAATTTAGATAGGCATCACTATGTATTATTCTATTGTAATATATTTTCTAGTTTAAATGCTAATCTTGAGCATTATCAAATATTAGCTGTAATAATAATTATAACTAGAGATTAGAACTGGATAATTTTTAACAGTTAATTAACCAGTTAAAATGATTAAAATGTTAACCAGAAAAAGATTTTTTTTAACTGGTTAAAATAGATGAATTTAAATCTAGCTGAAATTTAATTTTTAATTAGAATTAAGATTTTTATAATTGACAAAATATTGTCTAATTTTAAGTATTGTGAAATATCAGTTGAAAGTAATGAATCAGAAATCAAATAAATTATATAAAGCAAAAAAATTAGAATTAGAATAGACATTAAAATTAAATAGAATATAATTAAATTAAAATAAAATACTAAAACTATTACTTCAGATATCATTATCAAAATTAATAGCCTGTTCATTTCTAAATCAGATCGCCTGGATCAGTAAAATTAATAATCAATAACGATAAATTGTTGCTATAATTGAGCACAATTTTTTGATCAAATCGATCAGTTATTTTATTTTATTAGTTTTTAATATGAATCATAAAAAATGAACATGTAATGCATTATATGAGGCCTTTGTAATAGAAAGGGAGGAAACTCAAAAAAAAAATAAAAAATGTTTTAATAATAAATCTGAACAAATTATAGTATTTAGAACATTTTTGTTTTATAAACTAAAATTTTAATTTTTTTAAAGTTTCCTCCCTTTCTATTGCAAAGACCCCATAATTACAGTTTTTAGGAGCTGAATTTGAAGATAACAAAGCTTTTTCAAGTGAAGAAGAAGACAATATAATTTTACAAACTGTTTTAATACAAAGGTTAAACACACGATATTTAAAACTCTAGATATATCATATAGCAAATCAAAAGACTAGTGATAAAATACCCTTTCATTTTATGATCTCACTTGATTCAAAAAACTTTTGCGAATATTTTCACATTATTTTTAACAATTAGCTAACCTTATATGCCCATATCCTGTATTTTTGTCTCAAGGAAATAAACCTCAAATTTGTGTTGAATTTCAGTTAGTTGTATTTTTTGTCAACTTAGTTTTACTGGAAGTTTGTTTGAAGTTTGTTTATGATTTAAAATAGGAAAAAAAACAGTAATTCTTTATACTAAATGAGTTATTCAAGCAATTATGACACAAAAAAAAATTTTTGTTAAGTGGCCTATTTTAGAAGAACGTAAAAAGTTCATAATAGGTTTAAAAATTTAGAAGAATTAAAAAATGTAATCAGAGCAGTTGATGAAACACATATTCTTATGAAAAATACTCTAAACAAAGATCCAGAGGTTTTTTTACTCAAAAAAAATGTTATGTTATTTATTATCAAGGTATTATAAATAATAGAGGAATTTTTACTAATTTTGATATAGGTTAGTTTGCTTCAGTACATGATGCTCAGATTTTTAGAAATTCTTCTTTTTATAAAGATTATTCTAATCTTATTTAAGAGAATGATTATCTTTTAGGTGTTTCTGCATATCCTATTTTCCTTTTTTTTAATTCCAACTTTTAAAAATCCAAATTCTCAAAAACAAAAAGATTTTAATCATTTTCATTCTTCTCATCAAGTTGTAATAGAAAATGCTTTTGGAAGATTAAAAGCAAGATTTAAAATATTAAGAAATCTTGATGTTAAAACAGTTAAAATAAGAGTTTTATTTACATCATATGCAATAATTTTATATAATTTTTTTAGAAATTAATATAGATATTTGGGAAGTTACTTTTGACGATAATATTGAATATGAGAATGATAATATATTGAATTATACAAGAGAAAATGATAATATATTAAAAAGGGCTAAACAAGCTAAAAGAAATTTAATTTTTTATCTGCATTTTTCGTAAATGTAGTAAAGATATTATAAAATTGGTTGGTTTTAATTATATGTTTTATAATATATAATAAATTTTTGAAAGTTTTAATGAATTTATAATATTTTTTATAATGATTAAATTTTGATTTTTGATGTGAAAAATAATGCAAATTGAATAAATACAATAAATAAAAATTTATTGAATTAGATTTTTAATACCATAATTTTACTTTATATTTAGCATTTATCTTTATTAATTATTTTTTATATTTAAATGATAAATTTTTTTTTATACTTAACTAAATAAAAAAAAAGATTTTATTTTAAAAACAATTTAAATTTCATTATAAATTGTTATTTTATTATATTATTATTGTTATTATTACTATTATTAAATTGCTATTAATATGATTATTCTGAAAATGATTTAAAATGCATTATCTTTAACTCCAGTTCTTTTATCTTAAGCTGAAATTCTATTCGTGATTGCTCTATATTAAATTCCATTTTTTTTGTAATGTTTCCACTTTAAGCCGTTCAATTGCTAATTCTTCTTTTTTACAAATCATTTCTGCTTCTCTAACTTCCTTTTCAACTATTTGCCTTTTTTTCAAACTGTTCATTTTCAAAAGCAAGTATTTTTTCTAAACTGTTTGTCACATACTACCCATAGAAATCATAGCTTCAGCTAATGGATCTTATGAAACTAACTTTCTTTTTTTATTAACTTGATCATTCTTTATCTTCACTGGATTTTCTTCAGATTTTTGTTTTTCTTCAAAACTATTAAACAATTCAATATCATTAAAAAACCATCTACTAAGAATCCTGGATTGTGATTTTCACGTGTTTCAAATAAAGCATCAATTTTTTCAAACCATTTCCATTTTGCTTGTGCTTCTCTTTCTGTTTTATTTTCCTTTTCTTTAATATCACCAGGTGGCCTAATTTATTTTTGATCTGTTCCCATGGTTTTCCTGGAAAAATTTTATTAAAGCCATTTTAGCAAAATTTGACTTATTTTTTTTGTAACTAGAAAAATTTTCTTCAAGAAAATTTAACAATAATTTTGTGTTTTCATCATTCCAGCCTTCTTCTTCATTAACAGATCCAGATTGAGAAGTATTATTTGAAGTAC
>CAJVPP010003388.1:0-11794 GCA_910592005.1 Funneliformis mosseae | reverse complement strand
CCACCCCTGCTTAGCAAATAATCGACTAAGGGCGTTGGTATCCAGCCTTCTTTTTCTGTAAGATGTTGCCCAATAAGTCCTACTGTAAATGGATGCAAGTTTTAAGCGAATTCCCATGCTATAAGCTGAACAATTCCTGTCAAGTTGCGAATAATATCAATATTGTCAACTTGAGCACGTTGTTGTATCCTTTCTGGGAATCCATATCATCAGATCCAAGGTAATGCTTCTGATGCGCTTTATTCTGAATCTTCACAGCCAAGGTATGCTTCACGAAGATCTATGTGAATATACTTGGGGGCGGATCTATTAGTGCATTCAATACCATTGATTCCACCTGTGATTTACGCCAGATCTCTACAACATTTCTAGGCGTAAGTGTAATATCTTCTTTTTCTCGCCAGCAATGGAATCGATAAGACTGAGTGCCTTCTAATGATTTCAAGACTTTATCAAACTCAGTTTTAAGCTCTTCTGAAGAAGCTAGTATATTAGATTGATACTCATTTTCGATTCATTGACGAATATTTACATTCTCTTCCCATAAAATTTTTTCAGGTATGGATTGCGATTTTTCACATATGAATGCATCATTCAGCTTTTTCCATTCATGAAAACTACGATATAGAATACCTTCATGAGTTAGAATCTCCTTACCTACAATCCATATTCTTGTAGCTCTTAGAAGGTTTCTTGCGACAAATAATATAAGTGCTTTAGCAATCTTTTTTTTGTCGATATTAATCTTTTTCCCTTTGGTCCTTGTACATGCGGAAATAAGTGCTCTTTCACATTCATAGTCTATATCACTGACTGAAGATATTCGAGGCATTTCAGGTATACCTCCTGTCTATGCATGATTATTATGGCAAAATACTGTTAGCTTACGTTATTTAAGATACCTATCACTATTCCACATTTCGTTATCCAAAATATCCTTGACGACGATTTTCATCCCTATACCTCCAGATTTTTTCAGCTTTTCAAGAACATGCAAATTATTTAAAGTACAGCCAGGTGCTCGTACCTTTTTATTAAATTTCGCAAGAGTACTTTCACGAGCTGGCATTAGCCCTATAGCCCGCTTTGTTTCTCTATGCTCTATTAGTCTTTGTAATTCTGCTATGATACAATTTAAGTCGCCATCATAAAATGATCCTAGTGGTCCTTGTGGTCTCGAAACTAGTCAAAGTTCATAGCAAATATGGTTAACATACTCTTAGGTTTTTGCCTTTAAATATATATCCATTCCTTCTAATTGTCCTGATGTGATCTCTTCTTCTGTAAGACTTTCAGCTTTCTTTTTCTTACCAAAATGCCATCCTTTATCTTCCATTTCTTCGACCATACCTTCAGATATGTCAAGTTTAGTAAAAAGTGTATACTTTGTAGAATGATAAAGAAGACGGTAAACTTCTGATGCCATTTTATAGCTAACATTGACTAGTCCATCACTATGCCACTATACAGTTTCATCTTCATTAATTCCTAGACCATATAATTTTTGACGTAGGCATGCCATAAACTGAAAATGTAATGTATAGGGCCGGTCTTCTAGCTCAAGATTATATGGCTTGTCTTGATACTCATCAAGATTCATTGTCTCTGAATCTTTCTAGGATAACCACGTCCTCCTATCTACTAATAGAAGTTCTTCCAGACTGGCTTTTCCATAAGAATGAGTACGCAATAATGGCCATCCATGAGGATCCATATAATACTCTTCTTTTTCTCCTGGAATCCGTATCTTCTTTATGCCTAGATAGTTACCACTAGATTCATCCCATTCTATTCGCTCCTCTATTCTACTCATTTCCCAATCATTAGCCACCCCAATAACATATTCTTTTTTATAATTCATAAGATCCTGAATTTTCTTAGCATAATTATTTGTTATATGTAGTTTATTTGCCTTCTAGGAAGTTTCTAGTAACCAAATCCATGTTTGTTTTTTACCTTTTGGGGCGCTAACTTTGGAATTCGTCTTGAAAACTACCAAATCGATCCATCTTCATTCTATTCTGAATTTTCTTTTCCTAGCCACTCCTGCTTGTCTGCCCATTCATCGAATGTAACGGAATCTATATTTTCAGATTCTTTTGGCTTAGAACTCTTCACTGGACCTGCTAACCAGTTAGCTAATTCATCTATAGATTTGCTTTGTAAAACATCATACATTCCATTCTTTTTTTCCTCAGTTACCACCTGAAGTTGTGCAATTTCCTCTTGATACTTAGCAAGCAAATCATTGCAATATGGGTATGGTATCGCATCTAACGTTACTCCTTTAAGCTCTGCAAGTTTGACTTGAATTTCTTTATGAATATTTGCTTGGCTAGCTTGACGAGATGACATCTTATATAGAATATCTTTCACAGTGTAATAATATCCTCAGAAAATTTTTATTTAATTAATTAATTCTCCTCCTCCTCGGTCTCTCAATCATAGATTTTAGAACAACTTTTTTTTTCTCCTGAAGGTCTTGATCAAAGGAGTGGGTCTATTTGGCTAATCTGTAATAAGAAAACTGCTTGACTGCTTCGCTTCACTTCACAACCCTGTAAACATATCTTGTATATATACTTTACTACACTCTGCAGACTGTGAACATATCTTGTGTATATATGCTTTGCACCTTCGGCGCTCTGCAAACTGTGAACATATCTTGTATACATATACTCTGCACTTTCAGCACTTCGCAGACTGTGAACATATCTTGTGTACATATGCTCTGCACCTTCGGCGCTCCGCAGAGTGTAAATACTATTTGCTTTCATATCTTGTATATATGTTCTACTTCGCTTTGCAGAGTGTGAACACTATTTGCTTTCATATCTTGTGTATATGCTCCGTAGACTGCGAATACTATTTACTTTATGATTTGCATATTATCTGCCTACTTATTGTATTTACAATTTGCTTACCGCTCCACTTCGTTCTGCATACAGTAAGCTTATTTGCTTTCAAAAAACTCATGCTAAATAAAATAATAAGTTAGTATTTATAAGATTCCAAAGAGTATAGCTAAGTAAGATTACAAAATAGTATTTTTAAGATTGTGGAATCTCCAGATAGGCAAGAAATATAATTAGTAATTATAATGAGCTAGAGATGCGAGAAATAGAAAAAGAATACAAAGTAATATAGTAAGAAGGCACTGGGGAGGCTACCACTCCTTAGTGAAAACTGCCTTCTTCCCCCCTGTGACTATTCTTAGAGTGAATTACAAAATGTTGTATCCAAAAATTTTGACTCAGTGCCTTTAATTATGATTAGAAAATTTGCAAAAAAATGTTAGTGTTATATAGATGCTTACAGAAAAAGGATAGTAGAAAATTGGTAATATATGTTGTTAAAAAATACAAATCTTATAGAAGAATTTCAGATACCATTTTTGAAGAATTAAAAAATTAATTCATAAATTTTTGTTGGGTTTCTTAATAAGAAGTTTATTTTATACTGTTCTTTTTTTAGAGTTTCTTTTTTGGCTTAATAATTTACTTATAGATGGCATTTATTTTTTTATTTCGTAAAGGTTAAAGTTGATTTTTGATTCTATCTACAACTAATAAGATTTGATTCATATGATAATATTACGTGAGTACTAACTAATAAGATTTAATTCATGTGATTATGTTATGTAATAATCATCAATCAAAATTTTGGACTATTTGATGACTATAAATGTTATGCATCATAGTAATTCAGAATATTAACTGAATAGAATTGCAAGTAAAATAACAATAATTACTTTCAAATATTAAGACTAATCTTTAGCTAACTATGACTATAAATCTAGTTATGTTAATTAAATCATTTATAGTATTATAATATTTTATATAAAATTTACTTTGATACTTCTTTTATAATAATTATAATACTTTTATTTTCTTTTTTAACTTATCAATTCTTTAATTCAAGACTATTGTAATTGCTTTTTTTTTATTTTGCTTATTCTTTATTTTATAAAAGAAAGTAAAGTAAAAATTATTATTCTTTTCTTCAATAAATTAAAATTTATATCTGTTTACTTTTCTTTTTGCTTTTTTTAGAGTTGAATATTAGTAATTTCTGTGGTAACTATTCTAAGAAAGAATAGTTAGCATAATAGACTATTAATAGATTCTTAATTTATTAAAGTATTATACAGTAAGCACTGTTAATAAGTATATCAGCAGTATATTAGTAAAAGTTAAGGAGATTATTATAATAGTCAATAAATAGAAATAATTTATAATAAATTATTCTATATTATATTATTTTATTAAAGTTAATATTATTTAAAAGATTACACTTGTTTTAATATATAAAAAATAATTATATAATACTTTCTCATTAATAGTTTTACTTAAAATTATTAAAGAAATTCTTCATTTATTAGTAGTATAGCTTTATCAAAAAAATCCTTCTATTTTATTTATAAGAAGCATTTTATTTATAGTCAAGGTATTCTTTTAATAAATTAATAAATGAATTTTAATTAATTTATATGGAAAATTAAAGTATCAAATATAAAGATGAGAAAAAGATAGTTGAATAAATACTTTAAAATGAAAAGTTGATTACCTAACTTTTGTTATTTTTATTAATCAATATTTTTGACTTTGAATACATTTATAATTTATAAAATACTGAGGTATATTATTTATTATTATTTATTTATATTTTGATAATGATAATTTTAATTTTAAAAGTAAAATTTCTCTATAATATTATAAGAATGAGAGATTTATATTTTTTTTTATAAATATATTATAAAATAGGCATATATTAATATATAATTCATAAATTATGAATTTAGTTGTTAATTTAAAAATTGTGAAAGGATATAAATGAGACTATCAATACTTTTTTATGTTAATAGTCTAAAGTAGATCATACTTTATAACTTGAGATGCTTTATTATTTGTAAATAATAAAAAAGAGAGGATTTAGTTTTTATAAACAAATCTTTTGCAATTAACTCTTTTTAAATCTAGAATTATATTTTAAATATTTTGAAATTTTATGTTTATATAATATTTTTTATTATAATAATTTTTTCATTTATTTAACTTTTAAATACAAATTTTAAGAAATAAAAAATAAACAAATCATTAATATATTTAAATAATAATTATTAATAAGTTTAAATTATTAATGTTAAATAATAATAATAATAATAATTTTTTAATACAGAAGTATAAATATAATAATAAAAAATAACATTTAAAATTATAATTACCTATATAGACTTTATATTTAAATAGATTGTTATATTAAGTATTAAATAATAATCATAAATATAATACTTTATAGTTAAATAAACATACTATATAAAAAAAAATAATGATAATATAAAACTATTTTAATTACCAATTAAAAAAACTTTTAATCTTTTAATATTTCTAGATAAATAATATAATTTTAATATTGAAATTATTCAGTTATTATTTAATAATATTAATTAATTTACCTTCATAAATTTCTAAATTAACTTGATCTTCTGAATGAAGATTTGAACTATTATATATTTCTTCATCATCTAAAATAAGTTTAAAATATTAAATTATAAATTTAACAATAAATTAATTAAATTTATCTATTTTTACCATTGTTTAATATATGTTTTTGTACATAATGTTTTTCAATTTCATCATTAATATAATTGATTTCTAAAATAAATAATTTTTTTCATTAAAATATTAGAATTAAAAAACTTTAATAATTATCTTTAATATTATAAAGTCTTATTTTGTTAAATTTAATTTTTAAATTTTTTAATTAAAATAATAAATTATATTGATAATGATGAATATAATCAAAAAAAATAACTTATTACCATTATTATTATTATAATATAAAGAATTTCTTTTTGATTTGTCAATATTTATATCTGTAAATATATTGATATATAATATTTAAATATAAATTGAATTTAAAATAAAATATTATAAATATATATTCTTACCAATAATTTTTGTAGAAATATTCAGTTTAGTATAATCTTTAGATATTTCTTTAATTTTTTTTAAGATAATTAAATTAATTAATAAATAATTATTAATTACATATAAACTAATGTTACTTACTATCTGGAATATTAAGACTATTTTGCTTACTATCATAAGCTTTTTATAAAAATAATATATCAAAATAATATTAATTTAAATAACTATTTTTATTTTCTATAAATAAAAAAATAAAAAAATAATTTTTTTTTAATTATAAATAACTTACCTTTAGTAGTATTACTTAGTTTAAATAAATTTTTAAAAGAATAAAATTTACTTAATTTACTAACTAATAGGCTATCAGAAGTAGAGCTAATAATAGAATTTGCATTTGATTGTATATTATTAAAAATAATATCAGTTTCATCATTTTTATTTTGATAATAAGTATTTTGTAATTTCTTAATGTCATTATAAAGAATATCAATATTGGGTCTTTTTAATAGATCAGCATCCCAACATTGTTTCATTAAACTTTTATATTCTATTGGAGTTTCTGCTATTATCTTTGGTCTTATTCCATTTACTATTTTCATTGCAAGATCATAATCATGATTATAATTAATAAATGGAGGTTGACCAGATGAAATCTCCCACATAATCATACCAATACTATATATATCTGATGCAAATGTATATCCTTTTCCAAATATAACTTCTGGTGCTATATAAGGAAGATTACCATATATACTTTCTAACGGTTTATCAACAGGGCCACTAAATCCAAAATCACTAATTTGCCAAATATTTAAATATTGACAATATAATATATTTCCTGAATGCAAATCTCTATGAATAATATTTTCTTTATAAAGGTAATAATTTGCTTTGGTTATATCTAAAATTATATCAAATCTTTGTTTCCATGTAATTTTATAATGATATTGTTGTAAATATTTTCTTAAATCTGTATATAATTTATGCATTACAAGAAAATAATCTTTATTTTGAAGATGTTGAGTAAGACCAATTATAAGACAAAATTCATTCGATTTATTGCATAATTTTAATTGAATTTCAACCTACAATTGAGCATTCAATTGATTAATTATTTTTATTTTTAAAAATAAACAAAATTCATTATAAACTCTTATTAAATTACTACCTCATTAAACCAACTTCTATTAGTACTTTTTACATTTTCTAATTTTTTGAGTATTACTTTGTGTCTTCCAAACCTTGTTAATTGTTGTTTGTTAGAATCCCACTCGTCATAGTGTCCATCAATCCAAACTGCTGTATAAATTTCTGAGCATCCACCTTTTGTTAGATACTCAATATTACGTAAATTCTTATATGGTATCCACTCTACTATCTTATAAAAATTTATTACTTCCATCTGATACCTCTTTAATATACTATCAATTTCATTATTTCCAGATGTCCAATTTGAAAAATTTGCTTTTAAATACCTCCGAATACAATGCTCGCAATACATTGTTAAGAATTCTTGTTTGCAATTTTTACAAACACTTTTCGTTTCAAGATTTATACCATTTTTATAGTCATTAAATATCCATAATTTTCGTATTGCCTCAAACTTTTCCTCTTTTGTGAGACATTGTTCAGCGTAAATTATTTGTTGTATAAATTCAATAAATTTTTCTTTTTCAATATAAATACTGAAATCAATTAATTGAATTCTATCCATTACATTATTAACTACTTCTCTACGAATGGAGGACATAATACGATGAAATAGAAATTAATTATTCAACAAAGGAAGTTTTAATGAAATTTTAAACTTATGCTTTAATTCAAAATAAAATATAGGAGCTATTTGCTATTTATTAGCATCAGGTTCCAAGATTAAAAAATGTTACACCGCATCGTAATAAACATTTCTAACCAATAATAAATTTTACAAATGAAGTTAATGTCCGAAATGCCAAATGAACATTTCGGATGATGTACATCGAATATCCAAAATGGATAATGTTCTAAATGCTTATTACCGATCATTTTTATTAAATTGCAACCATTTATTTATATTTATTTTGTAATCTTCTAACGTTATAATATAATTAATTGTAATGGAAAAAATGGCGGTATTTTTTTAAAAAAATAATTTTGCAAAAATTAATTATAAAGTTAAATACCAATTTAGAACATTTTTCCGAAATGTTAATTTGGGAACCGAAGTGAGAATTTAGGATATCTGAAACTTTTATTTGGACAAATGGACATTTGAGGCAAACGCATATCCCGAGATTTAATTTAATTTTTCTATTACCCTCCGAAACCAATTTCGTAACACTTGAGATCTTGCTATAAAGAGATTGTTACACAATTTCGAAATACTTGAAATGAACCTCCCAAAAAATAACAACGAAAATGATCAAAAAAAAAAAATTAATAAATAAACTTATCAATATGAAGCTGAATTAGATATCTAATTATCTTTAAAATGTCAATTTGTGAAAATGTAAAATTTTTTGTTAAAATAATTTTTTGGCAAAATGTTTTTTTTTTGTCTTCAAATTATATGTGATCTATAAATTCGTTAATTCATATAAATAAACTAAAATCGAGTTTCGGTATCGATTAATTGAGAAATGATTAATGATTCTAAAATTGATTCTACATTTTTGAATCGATTTCAATCGTATTCAAAGTTCACAATTACGAATCTAAATAATAATAAATAATGTAAGTTACTACATAATTCACAGGATTAAAATTGTCAGCGAATAGTTATAATTTGTCGAATTCACTAAAAACTTATTATTTACAAATGCGAGATCATATTCTATTTATATATACAGAAACCACTATAAGTTAAAATTTAGAGGCGGGTAGCTTGAGGCCAAAATTCCCGTTCTAATAGGCCATAATTATTTCATTTAAAAATAACATTTTTAAAACGTAAAATTTTAGCATGATTTCAGAAAAATATTTCTTTTTTTTCAAAACTATATGGCCTAGCGTTAAATTTTATTTTCAATTTTTGTTGATTTTTGATATCAGTAAAATGCTTTTTTTTTTTAATACTTTAATACCATCCATTTTTATAACATTTAGCCAAGTTGTTATTGTATATTTTAGCTGATTTCCAATACCGATTAAATATTTTTTTAGGTTCATTTCAATTTCCAAT
This sequence comes from Funneliformis mosseae, assembly GCA_910592005.1. Taxonomy (NCBI): domain Eukaryota; kingdom Fungi; phylum Glomeromycota; class Glomeromycetes; order Glomerales; family Glomeraceae; genus Funneliformis; species Funneliformis mosseae. The sequence continues at coordinate 2,704 of CAJVPP010003388.1, read as the reverse complement.
CCAATTTTGATAACATTCATTTACATTTTATTGTGGATTGATGTTATTTTTGTTATCTAAATTCTGATACAATAGAATGCTATTTCAGTTCTCCATTACTTTTACAATAAAATATACTTTAACAAAGATGGTCATGAGATACCTTGGAATTTATTTTAAGGTAAATCGTTATTTTTTTTTAAGGTCCAATGATTTTTCATTTATATTCTTTTTAAAGAAAGAAAAATTATAAGTTATATGTCGACATCATTTTTCACTTATATTAAAATACATTACCTGTATATTGATTATGGACGTTATCGTTATGTATTAACAGCAATACTAACCTGGGGTATATGAAGTTGATCATATATAGGAGTAACTGGTTTGGTTTGATGTGTTGTAATTGGAACTTTAATTTCCAGTGTAACACGACATGATATTAATTAAATTGGGGCCTTTTTATTTGTATTTTGATATGATTGTCGCATAATATTACCCGCAAAAAAATTATTATTTGAAAATTATTGAGCCGTCTTTCAAAAACGCCAAAAAAAAAAAAGCCGTTTGTATTAACAGGGTGATTTGAAGGTTTGAAGATTAGTACGAAATTCGAACTAACCATCGAAAATAATTGGTCACACAAATTAATCGTACCTTTTATTTTTATAAAAATAAAACCTTTATGAAACATGCTATATATACAGTTGTTTAAAAAGCTGTTGATTAAATTAGGAATTGATAAATTTTCTCAAGAACAAAAATAGAAATATTTATTCTTCAAAATAATTTATGAAAGAACAAACAAAAAAGCACATTAATTTTCGAGAATTAGTGACCATTGGTACAGGCCTAATTACGTCACGAATTTCAAGACGAACCAAACCTTAAATGTTGTCCCGTAAATTAAATCTACTATACCTCTCGGTTTTAGAAAAACCATATCGTTAAAGTCTGTGGACTATTAAAGAAATTTTGTCACTGATACCACGTTACGTCTTGGAATTAGTAATGGTGATGGGGATGCAATCTTTGGCGAAAAGTCTGATTTTTGTGCTGTACCCCTGGGAATCAATTTAATACGCAGGTTTTTGAAAGCCAAGAATATGTTTAATTTCATTCTCTTGAATTTTTTCGTGATTTCTGTAACTAGGGATGTTAAGCGGTCCTAAAGTCCAAGAAAATTACAAAGAATTATATTTGCTAATTTATTATGAAACTTGTCTAATATAATGTTTTAATGAGCTAATAAATGAAAATATATAATAAACCCTCTTGAAATCCCAGAATTTCTTAAAATTAAAATTTCGCATTTTACAAATTTATTAAACTTATTATAGATAAGTGATTAGACTTCTCTAGGATTAGTAATCTCTTAAATCGCTTAACATCCGTATATGTAATAATCGGACATCAACTCATATAAAAACTGAATCCAGTTTTTTATTATCAAAACTATTTCTTTAAATCCTTGTAAATAATGCATATGTGACAACCTGGAAAAATTATTTCGGAGATATTTCCAAATTTGAAATCGATTCTATAAAATTTTGCTGATCAAGTCGGTCATTTACATAAGAAATTAGTGAAACTTTGATTTTTTTTTTTTTTTTTTTTTACAATTAAAATATACAAATATTCACAAATCTTTATAAAACAGATTTTTCTTAAATAAAGTTTAAATAATATTATATATTGTACATACTTATTTTGTAATTAATAATGAGAAATAAAAATTAAACGCTAAAAATTTAACTTATTTATTTAATTTTTTTTTGTTAATAAGAATCCAGAAAGTTAGTTATTACAATGTGAAACTAAAGAGAATCAAAGATGGTAATATGCATCAGTTAGTGTAGTAATACAAAGGGTAACAGAAATAGCTAAGTAATTTTCTGAGTTATCTTTATAACTTAACTTTTTAGAAAATTATTCTTTATGTTAAAGATATTACAATTAAATTATTGTTAAAAATTCTTTTATTAAATAATTAAAAATAAATAATTCAATTTTTTTAGATTAGAAGAATTGCAAGTTCATTATTTATTTAAAATTTTTTTAATTTTATATTGAATCTATAATAGAAATTGCTAAAAGAGAATGAAATAATGTATATGAAGATATAGTTAATTTAATAAAAAAATTATAAATGATTCTGTTTAAATAACCTTTAGAATATTCTTTTTCTGAATAGTTTACTAAATGAAATCCAATTTTTATAAAATTTTTAGAAACTCTCATTTACAATAAAAATGAACATCAATTTAAAGAAGAAAAGCTTTTTAAATATGCTGTAGTATTTGATATTATATATTGATCAAAACATTTATTTGTTTTTAATTTAATAACTTCAAAAATTAAATATTCATTAGTAAGATCAAAAATGATTATTAATATTAATAATTATTTTATTAATTCTGATAGTATACAAAATTTATTAATTGGTTAAAAAGTTTAGCTAAAGAACAATATCAATTCCTAAAGGCTTTTTATTTTTAGCTTTTAATAATGACAAAAAGGTTAAAAAATTATTTAGATTCTAAATATAATACAGTTATATTTCATATTATTATCCCTTAAATTATAGAAATTTGTAGGTAAATTTAGAGTTCCAGACGAGTCGAGTTAACTCACGAGTCAGATAAGCTGAGTCGAGTTCAAATCAAGTCGAGTTGGTATTTTTTTTGACTCGATGATTTGCGAGTCAAGCCAAATTCGAGTCGAG
>CAJVPP010003387.1:0-11797 GCA_910592005.1 Funneliformis mosseae | reverse complement strand
ATTTATATAAAATAAAATACATAGAAAAATATAACTAACATATCTAATATATCAACTATATCTAATATATCAACTATATCAACTATATCAATTATATCAACTATGTCAACTATGTCAAATATGTCAAATATGTCTGACATATCATATATGTCAGTTATGTTAAATCAGTTGATCTTCTGCACCACATGAGCTGCGTCATATTTATCCATTCATATTATGAAACACCAGAAGTTTTCTAGCTGGTTAGGAAATTAAACGAAGAATACCTCAAAGCTTTCCCAATAGAACGTACAGCTCAAGAAATATTTCTCAACAATGATTTTATAGATAATCTTGCAAGGTCTTGTACTTACAACATTCATGAAACTGGAACAAGTGATCATAAAACAAATAAAACAGAAAATATAATCTCAAATACAATTGAAACTGCTTTTCCTACTAAAGAAAATGACAATATTATTTTAACCTTTAACGAAGAGGAACTGAATTCACAAATGGACATGCTAAAATGATAATGACATGCTTATAGATACCAATATTACAAGATACAATAATCTTCCTTCATCCCTTTCGTCCTCTAACACACAACAACCTTCTCTTAAGAATCAAAATAAACTGTCACCCAACAATCATAACAAATTAACTAATAAATAAACTTATGTATCAGTTACATGACAAAAAGATAATCTTAACATATGTATAGATCATAATAATATTAAGAATAATATTGACGCATCATCACACAATCTAATCAATAATAACAAACAAAATCAAAAATTACATAAAGATGATCTCTGTCACAATTTGAAAAATTCTTCTCACATGACTCAACCTAACAAAAAAGAGAATATTTTTGCATCACTCTTAGCTTTTGTTATGCTAGGTGATACTAGGATAGACAAATTGATTTTTTTATCTAACCTCTTTTCTCATAAACCTGACTTTATTAATATAGATTAGAAATTCCATAATGGTAATACCAATATCTTTATAGAATTCAACAATAGAAAATTACTGTTAGATGCTATAGATGATGCTTTATTGATTCACCCAGAACTTCCCTTCAACTTAATCAATGATGCTTCCTCTTCTAATCTTCATCACAATAATCCTACTTACAAACCCAAAGCAGTTTCTAGTATTATAACACAAAATTACATTAATAGAGCTCTTTCCTATTATGGATCAATTACTTCTATTGTGAACCAATATAGAAATCGTTATTCTTCATCACATGATGTTATTATCATGTTTAATAAAATTAGAAAACCACATCAATTAAATACAGCTTGGACACATAACATCAATGGACAAGTTATTAGATGCGCACACATTGATACACTATTAGAAGAATTAAAAAATAAAAACTGTTACGTAATTGGATTTAAAGACTTCATAAACAAAATAACACCTTCTGATACCTTCCGTATCCTAGGAGCATTTAATGCTAGATCATGCTATTTTCATAATAATATTGCCTATGCTACCTTTGCATCTGAAAAGGATATGAATTCTGCTTATTCGCAAAGAATTTTACATAATGGATATAAACTAGATAGAAGACCTAGAGTTTTCAATCATTCTTATACTTAAGCTGAATTAGTTTGTTTATCAGATAACACCTTTCCCAGGTTTTCTGTCAATAATTATCAAAGAAATAAATGCTTCTCATTCAACAAATAATTTAAATAAAGGGAAAGGCAAAGATGTTGATTATATAACTCCTTTTATATCACATACTGAAACTCTCAGCAATAGCAATTCTAACGTATTAAATTTAATTTTATCTAAACTTCAAGAATTAAACTCAATCAAGTCTCATTTGGCAAAATTAGATTCTCAGATCCTTACCTTCACCAATAATGATAGGTCTATGGCTCATCAGTTATAATATACTCTATACCAGGTGAATTACAGCTAAAGAGTATTCCTATTAATAACTGGAATACTTCTAATATTAATACAGACGTTACTTTTTTCTTAATCAAATTTCTCACTTTTATGATAATAGATAAAATAATATTAATAAGATTGATAAAAATATTACATACCTAGACGATAACATATGTGATAATATAATTAAAGAAGATACAATTACATTTGTTATACATAATATACAGGGAATCAATAACACCACAGATCCTATTAAATCTTCACAAATAATGAAACACTTCATGCACAATAATATAGATTTTGTTAGTCTTACAGAAACTCATCATAATTCGTCAATGCTATACAAATACAAATAGAACTAACATTATATAACATTTTGAAGCTAACTTGATCTACTACAACCTTTTGCAGGTGTTATCTTGTTAGTTTCAAAAAAATGGGACAAATATATCGCCTCTTCATTTACATTAGATCCACATTTACTTTATATAGATTTATTTCTAAAAGGACATGTTAAACTTAGAATAATTAGCTGCTATATCTATGCTAATATGACAGATCCTAAATGTAGACATTATTATAGACTCCTACAAAAACAAGTTCTTAATCTGCTAGATGATTGTAATAAATAACAATACTATACAATTGTAATAGAAGATTTTAATATCAATATAGATGATTATCATGAACGCTTAAAACTTAATAAAAATCTTAGATAGCAATTTGAATTAGTAAAAGGATTCACATGCAGAATTTATACAGATCTATAACTTCTATATAATAATGATATCTTTCCTTACGTTCTTTCCATCATACAGTATAATTAAAAACTATACACCTAAAAGACTAGATGGCATTTTCTGTTTACCAGGTTTCTTTACTGATCTTCTCTACTGTAATATATCAAAGTCTCTCATTTATCAATTAGATCATAAGATTATTACATCATACTTCACTAATCCAATTAAAAGACAAGAGGCTCAAGCCAGATGTAATAAAATAAAAAGAAAAAAATTCAACTCTGCCACAATGACTACACAATAATGGAAACTTTTTGCAGAAGCTACAGATATACAATTTAAATAACACAACATTGAAAAACTGCTTCTACTACCTAAATCTCACTATAATATAAATCACATATAGAAACATCTTAGAGATACCATTTTAACTGCTACTATCAATCCATTCTATATAAATGGGTTTTTGTAGACCAAAAAGCTTCTAAACTAAAAGAATTAGTAACTTATTATGATCATATGAAATTAATCAATAAAATAGTAATAAAGTTCAGAGCTACTAGGGTAAATTCAAGAACTTAGCTGTTAGAAGATGAATGGATTGCTAATCTAGAAGTTATTAAAAAAGTTACATCTTCTGCAAAACTATCACTGATTCCTTTACCAAATATATTCACTGACATTAATATCAAAGAAGTTAGAAAAATATTATTAAAATTATATCACAACTTAAAAGCGATCTCTAGAATTGAAGAGACTAATATTTCAAACCAAAGAATCAAACATTTCATTAATCAACATTGCCTTCAATATGAATCAAATTTAGATAAAATAATTTAATCAGCATTAAGACAATCAAAGAAAACTATTGTACTAAATCGTCTTATCATTAAAGACGTAGATGGAAAACGTTCTCTAATTAATGATTCACATCTTATTAAAGAACATGTCAATAAACATTTTCAAAACTTTGCTATTCCTGATTCACCTACTACCTCTCTTTTTGGAAGATGGATTGATTAATACCAACTGAAAAATTATGTTAATAATAACTGGTTTAATAATCTCATACAACCCTTACCATTAAAGAATTATTTTCAGTAATCTCTCAACTTCCAAATGATAAAGCCGCTGGTCTATCAGAAATCTATAACGAGATGATAAAATACTTAGGTTACAATACATACCAACTACTTTAGAAACTAATTAAAATGTGTTTTAAAATGAATGATATACCATCAGAATGGAAGATAACCCACATATACTCATACCTAAACCTTTGAACTGGGATTGTGATATAATAAAAACTCATCCTATCACCTTATTGGATACTATAAGAAAAGTCTTTGTTAAAATTATTACTAATCATCTGTCTCAAATACTTGCTAAATACAATATTTTGAAAGGAAACAATTACACTGATCTTCTTGGAGGATCTACAGAGAACCTGATTAAAATAATGAATTTAATAATTGAGGATGCTGTTGAAAATAAAAAAGACTTATAGATTCTGCTACAAGATTTGTCCAAAGCTTATGATAGAGTGAACCTCAACATTTTCAAGTTCGTGTTCAGAAGAATAAAAATCCTAGCAAATTGCATTTCCTATATTATCAATCTTTTTACAAATAAAAAAAATGCTATTCTCACTAAAGATGGCCTTTCTGAATACTACAATATCAAAATTGGTATTGACTAAGGAGAGGTCATATCACCTTTACTATGGTATATTTATTTTGATCCTTTCCTATATGAAATAAACAGTTTGAAAAAAGGCTATATTATAGAACATTCTTAGATTTCTAATGTTAAATATATGTCTTCATCCTCTTTATCAGTACAAGTCTTTGCCTTAGATTATATGGATGACTCAAACTGGCTTGCATATTCAAAAAAAGACTTAGAAGATATACTTGAAATTGCTGACGAATTCTACACTATTACTAAAACTACCATCAATAAGTCAAAATCACAATTATTAACAAATAATGTTATTATATCACAACTAATACCTATCAAATTTGGATCTAGTATAGTTGATATCAAACTAGAATTTGGCTCTGTTAGGTTCTTAGGAATCTGAATTAACATATTCAATTCAAAAAACTTTGTTAAATTACAGACCAAAGATATCATCACCAAATTCACTACAATCCTTAAATCAAAACTACTTACAAATAAATAACTTATCTACATCCTTAATATGATACTTTTTCTATTATTAGAATATCACTTACAGACTACCCTGCTGTCTTACAATGAATGCAACAAAATCTCTGCCCCAATAAGATAGATGGTTAAATAAAATTTATCAATGATCTCAATTATTCCTGACTGTTTATTCAAGGGTAGCATTTTTTACAATCTGAATGATCTATAGACATAGCAACTAAAATCATATTTTACAGCGCTTCTTTATCAATTTAATTCGAAATCATTATATAAACAAATTTTAACAATTCGGTTATTTCAACTACAATCTTAACACTCGTTATATACCTTACCTTTGCAAAAATAGGACAAAAGATTTGATACTAAATTGTATAGAAATATTATTAGCGTGATGCTGAGTTTACTAAATTATAAGAATATAGACATCTCTCTAATTACAAACCAATTTTTAGCTAATAAAATCAAAGGAGGCTCACTATCCTTAAATCTCATTTTTAATGCTGATGAATTGAAGAAATATAAGAATATTCTTCACAAATACTCACTACTATTTATCAATCAATTCTTAGATATTAATGGTTTCTACCTACTAAATTGAAGAGAAATTACTCAAAGAAATATATACAATCACATACCCACAGCTCACACCCCTAAACTTTATTATATGATAAAAAGAAAAATTTTAGATAGTTCAAATAGTAGATTAGTAAACAATTCTTATAGATTAGATAATTTAAATAATAGTTATATAGATAGTCCTAGTATAGAAATTAGCTTAGATAATTTAAAAAAAGAATTTGTGACTGTCTATCACCTCGTTATGGATATGACTATCATAGGAAGAATCTTTAGAACAATAAAAAATCAAAATAATATTTTCGTTCAATACTTCATTAAAGCTGAATCATATATAGATATTAGTTAAGACTACAATAATAGATCAATTGTTCAATATTCTAGCTGTAACCTTAATGATGAAACTCTATTAAATTTTTGCAAAAAACTATCCAATCATTTGAGAAAAAATTTTTGGTAAACCTATTACTTATGCCACTTATATCAAAGGCTATAATGCTTTCACTGCTATAGTTGTGAAAGAATTTGTATAACTCATCCACTTAAAAAGACATCATTTATCATGAAACAAACTCCTAAAAATTATATTGCATTTCATCATTATCAATTGCTGAGGAAAGATGCTCTTAGAAAATCTATTCTGTCAACAACAGATCATCTGACCAATAGATGTATTGAATGTCCAACTCAGTTGACAAACATCTTACTCATTAGAAAATGTATAAAAGATATTACATATCAAGATAAGCTCATTAATCTATCTCAATTATATAAAGATCTTAATATACTCAATTTCTACACTGATGGTTTTCTTTCTAATCCAACTTCAGAAAAGTGCAAAATGGGACTAGGATGGATTTGCCTAGAGTTAATATGCAACTACTCAAATTCCTTTAATGCTACAGGTATTATACCACCATTATCTACTAAGGCTGAACCTTTTGCCTTCCTTACTGCTCTAATCATTTGTCTTAAACTCTCTTCTCTAATAATATATTTGGATAGTTAAGCAGTCATTAACAGTTATTATAATTTTTATCTGAACCATAACTATACAATAAGGACATGTAAAAAAGTATCTAATTACACTGTATAGATCTTAGTATATCATATGATTAGCGAGTTAAAACTTACTATTAAGCTAATTAAAATAAAAGGTCATTCAGGGGATTATTACAATGATGTAGCTGATAACTTAGCAAAAGTTGAATACTTTAAATCACCTTTATTACTCAACCTTACAATTTGTGATGATTTACAGCTTCTTCTCAGCTTTAACTAAATTCCCATTAAAACTTCAACTAGGAAATTCTAGAAAAATCTCAATACAGCTAAACAATTCTTAACATTTATGGACCTCAATGGAAATTTACAATTAAATCAATATACCTGTTCTTCAGACATTCATTGGCCTACCTCTTTCTCTGTGTTTTTCTCAAATATAGAAGATGCTTCTGCTGCTACCTTCTTTTTTCAAAGACGAAGAAAAGGCTTCAAGTTAAAATTCTTGACTGACGAGCTACCTACAATAGATAAACTTTCAGTAAGAAGACCTAATCTATATAAAAACTGGTTTTGTATTTATTGTAAATCATCTAGAGAAGATTATCATCATCTGTGAATATGCTCTCATAGAATATAAGAAATTACAGAGATCTGCTCTTCTACTTCTGTTTTTCTCAACAAATTGATCCTAGACAAGATTAAAAAAAATAATAATAGGCACAACCTTTACTCTACCATCAAAAATTAGCTCATAGAATTATTAGACCCTTTACTTAATCTTATTACTTGTATGTATTTGGCTAAAGGAGTTATTCCTAATCAAATGTTTTTACTTCTTAAGGAGCTGTTTTCTCCTTTTAACTCAAAATGTCTCCTTATAAATACTTTTAATTTCCTTACTAATGCCTTTCATGATGATATTTGAGCTCCTAGATGTAAAAAAATGATCCAAGAAGAGAGGAAAAATGGCATCTTCATGAAACTGAAAAAGAAAAAAGTTAAGATTAAACGCCCTATAACTATGAAACTTCTTAATAATTATTTCAAATAGTTAGACTACTTGATGTACTTCAGCTACAAAATTTGGTTTCTCTTGGTTTAATTTCTTAGATAGGTACTAATAGTTTCATTTGAATATCTTGTTGATGAGTTAATCATTAAATATGGATTTTTTGATTTTTTCTGAAAGATATTCTGGTAATTGGTCAATCTAAATAGGTTTGTAACAGAATTACAGGAGATAGTCTTAGTTTAATTTTTATTTTTTTTACTTTTAAATTAGTTATTTATTTTCTATTTTTATTTGTAATAATATAACATAATTATAATAAATATAAGATAGTACCAACATCGTTAAAAAAAATAAAAATAAAAAAAAAATGTTATTAATGAAATTAAATATGTTTACATAGTTAATGTGATTTACTTAGTTAAACTTGTTAATTGAGTTAACAATATTTATAAGGTTTCTGTAGTTTATTAAGTTGTACTTTATCTTAATTTAGTAATAAAATTAGATCTAAAGTTTTATATAAATAGGATAAGAATTTTATATATTTTCAATTAGTCAATCAATTAGTCAGTCAATTAGTGAGTTTTAGTAAGTTAGTTTTGAGTAAATTATAAGTCAGATAATTACTCAGTTAATAAAATCAAGCTAGATAGTCTTGATATTAATTATTAGATAGTTATTCTAATACAGTTTTGATATAACTTAGTTTATTGTTTATTCTTTAATTTTATAAGTTCACGAACAAGAGCTTATTTAAATTATTGAATGGTATTGATCCAATTTCTCTAATTAATAAATTAACTTTTTACCTTATAACTTTAATTAGTTAAACTCATAATATAAAATCCAATCCATCATTATTGCTCTCCCATATATAAATATATATTGATTGTAGTAATTTACATTGATAATTCTATTAACGCTAACAAGACTTTAGGATTGTTAATATAAATTGTTATCCTTCAAAAACGTTGCTATATACATTAAAATCTATTTTTCAGTCAGTAGACTTCGCAATTGACTCGTATAACAATATATTTTCTTGAAATAGATTTTTAAGCCATTCTTTTGAATTGTACATTTTGAAAATTTTCATGATTTTTTTTTACGCTTCATCTTTATAAATGTTTTTAATATTTTTTGTTTTTTTTTAATATCTTTGTACTTATTTTATTTTATTTTATTTTTATTTTATTTTATTTTTTCATTATTCATTTAATTTTTTTATTTTATTTTTATTTTTATTTTTATTTTAATAAAATTTTACTTTAATATTTTAATTTTTAGGTTCAATCAGTTTCTTCACTTAGGCTAAGAATTAAACAGAACTTTTAAATAGAACTGTCTGATCTGTCATCACAGTAAAGATAGCTGTGAATGTTATATTATTTAAGAATATATCACTTCATAAACTATACCTAAAATATTGCTATTCTAAAGATTGCTAGAAATAGTGCAAACATAAAAATATTATTCATATCTGATCATGTCCTTTCTCTTATTGTTCAACATCTATATAGCATAATTTGTATATAGTATTAAATTATATATACATCTTTCAAAAATGATTTGATGTAATAAATTTCATTCTCGTAATGCTACAAAACAAAATTTTAAGAATTGAAAATTTTTTTAAATTTAATAAATTACATCAGATAATCTGAAATAATATTTTATATATAGTATATAAAATTTATTCTAACTTTTATTACAAAACTTTCTATAACCTTTTTTTACTTGTAATTTTTATTATGAATTATTTATCGAAATACAATACTTTAAAAATTATCTAATCAATTCAAATCATTTTTAATAGTTATTTTTATTCTAAGTTTAATATAAATCTGAAAATTTTAATGTTGATATTATTCATTCAAAAGTTGATATTATAGTGGTTTCTCTTTTATATTTAAGAATATTTTAACAGGATAGAATAATCAATCAATTGTCACAAAAAATAATTAATTGTATAAAATGGATTGATAACATTTAACTTAAAATGATGAGATAGGTTCAATCCTTTATTTATCATATCCTGTCAAATTACTTCTTAGAATATTGTATACTAACAAATATATTTTATGTAAATAAATGCAATATTTACAACATAATTATAAGGTTGTGTCACTTGTGAAATTTGATGATTTTAGGACTTAAATCATTATTTATTTTAAATCTAATTTATAAAAACTTTTTTATTTATAGAATTAAATAATAAAATAATAAAGATATGAATAGTATAATAATGATTGAAGAACATATGCATGCTATCGAGTTAATTTACTGAAAATTATTTCTTTACAACTTTTTCTTAGATCCTTTTAAAAATAATATTAGCAGCATCCTTTCATATAAAATCCAGCATAATGCTATAAGAAGCATTACCAATGATATCAAATCTAATACTATAATTATTAGCAGTTTCTTTTATAATTTTTAAACTAAATGCTTTATTCTCTTCAGCGTCAATCACAATAATAGGACATTTAATTATTGTAAGATTCACAAAAGGTTTAAGAAGTTCATAAATTTCTTTGACAAAGCTTATCTTCTCAAACTTTGGTTGAAGTTCTATAGTCATAGAATCAGAAAATGCTCTAGAAAAGGTAACTCACTTCATTAATTTAGGAATTCCTAATATTGCATACAGCTCTAATATATAAATTACTTTAAGTATAATAAGAAATAGAGTATTGTAAATAATTTAAGAAGAAATTTGAAGGTGCATATCTTGTAGCTGTACAGTGAAAATAATGCAAATAAAACTCCACCTACAACTTTTTGTTAATTATCTTTAAGATAATTTTGAACAACTTTGACTGGTTATCACTACAGCGAAGGTAAGCCAACATAATTTTTTTTATTTTCTTTTTTATTAAATTTTTTTATTAATATTTTTATTTTTATTTGTTTTTTTTATCTATTTAAATTCAATTGGGCCTTTTACTTAGTGATAAAATCTTTAAAATAGATCTGATCAGTTCGTCACCACAGTGAATGTAAGTCATTGATTTTCTTTTTTATGTATAATAAATTTTTTTTAATGAATTATTATTAATAATTTATTAAATTTTTTATTTACTTTTAGGTTTGTTTGGTTCCTTCGCTTTGGCTAATAATTGGACAGAATTTTTGAAACAGAACCGTCTGTTTTATTACTGTGGCTAAAGTAAGCTAACTAATTTTTTTTGATTTTTTTTTTTTCTTTTCATATTTTGATAATTAATTTGCTTTTTTTAGATTTGATCAGTTGGCTAAGAATTGGATGGAACCTTTAAACAGAACTAATCAGTTCGTCATTACAGCTAAGGTGAGTTAACTAATTTTTTTAATTTATTGTTTTATTTTCTTTTCTTATTTTAGTAATTAATTTGATTACTAATTTTATTTATTTCATCTTATTTATTTAATTTAGGCAATTTTAGATTGGATTGAGATTAGATCATCCTTTAGCTAAAATTATCAGATGAAACAGAATTTTTTTACCGCAGTATATGTTTTTGATGAAATCTTTTATTTATTTTAAATTAGTAATCATAATCATTCAGTCCCAATTTTTTTTTAAAAAAAAATCATATATAAATAACCATTGTTTCTATCAATATTGATATTAATATTGATATTGATATAAATAAAAATAGCCCATAGTTCTTGTATGAAGCTAATCAAATTTATACATATTCCTTTCTTTCTTAGAATAACCATAGCTTCCACTATATAAAGTAGAATCACCTGATACTAATATCTATATAACATGAACTGTATATAGTGTAAAAAAATTTAATAAAGGTTAATTAATAAAAATAAGAGAATCTGTTATAAAATATATATTGCAACTGATTTCTTACTTTAAACTCTTGATGTAACTTATCAATTATAATTTGTTTAGCTAAGAATATTATTCGATTTTTAATATTTTGTTCATTAAAGATAAAAAATGTTAAATGTGCTGAAATTATATAAAAAATATTAAAAACTAATATTAAATATATAATTATTTACTATTGAAAAATACTTACTAATATGTGATTCTTCAAAATATTCTTTTGTTATTATTATTATTCATTTTGAAAAAATATTTTGTGTATATAAATATAAAACGTAAATCAAAACCCATTGAAAATTTCTTTTTCAGGGGTCTAGGTTAATTATAGAGCAAATATAATTCATTATTATTTTTAATAAAAACTTACATTGATTATTCATTTAAATTTTTTTTTGCATTTTAATAATTTCAATTTTCAATTTTCAATTGTATATATAATGTGTTGCAAAAAAAACCAGAATTACTATTTTTGTATTTATTTGATAAATATCTATTCAAATGATACAAAAGTTTAAAGATATTTACTTAAAAATCTAATGAAAAAATTTAATTAGAATTATTAGATAGCTTATT
>CAJVPP010003386.1:0-11801 GCA_910592005.1 Funneliformis mosseae | reverse complement strand
AACATTCATTACATTCATATAAAAACCTTTACTGATCACGAGATCGACGCATATTTTATATCAATTCTACAAAATAATATCAAACCTTTACAGTCACTATATACTGTGTGTAAATCAAACTGTAATTGGAGAAATTAAATATGCAAATTATCTTTTTCTATTATCCTTGCCTTGCTATAAAATAACAACAACATCGCAATTAATTTTATTGTAATTTAAATTCATGATGTTAGAACTTATTGAAAGACATATTCTGGTCAGAAATCTGATGGTTAGAACAGTAGACAATTCTTAATTATCTTTAGAATTAAAAAATATTCTTAATAATATTTCTGCAAATCTGCAGATCGTATTAACCACCAAAGTCTCATTCTATAATCAAGTAATTATGATTTATTTGCGTACGAAAGGTATTGGTTGAATTTTTTTAATAAGAGTTAGGATCAATCTTTATTGACTGGATGGTAATTATTTTTTAAAAAAATAAAATCAAAATTTATACCATTTTTAAAACCTCAATTTATTTAGATTTAATTATTTATATTTTTAATTAAATATCTAAAACTCCTAATAATTATAATCAAAAAGAAATTCTGACCTGATAATACTATAAATTTAAAGATTAGCAATAATACATATTATGGTAATGATTATGGTTATGGTGCCGGTGTTGTGACTGATCTTCGAGTGTCTAAAATGTTCAGACACTCAGACAACCAATCACGATATGGTATTTTTTTTTTTTTTTTTTTTTTTGCAATTTCGTAAATACACTTCCTTTGCATACTAATAAAAATTGTTTTTAACTGAACCATAATATTTAAATCAACATTTAATTTCGCTGCATTTATTATTAGCATTTAAATTTCGGAATTTACTTATTATTATTATTTTTTTTTTATTTTTATCTTAAATTTTTTACTTATTATTTTCATTTTATAATTTTTTATTGTTGAATCTGACGACTTCTATTAAAAACTTGCAAAAAAATTTTGGCATGAAATCAAGCAGAACAATAGTATTTCTCGATCTGAGTCTTGGACCCAAGCTCCATTAAGATGTACTGGCAATTTTGCGGTATCAGGAAAGAGTACCTTCAAAGCTTATTGTATTCTCGCGCATATTGGTTTAGATGAGAATCTTGTTAAGAGCATCAATAGCGATAATCCAACCTTTTTTTTAAGTCTTTATCTGAATAACATGTGATCTACCATTGGAGACATATTTTCACTACATACATAAGCAATTTATTTTAACTAATATTTTATCTTTTTTTTTTTTTAACTGTTTTTTTTTTATTTAATTTTCCTGCTGCTTTGAACGAAATTTTTATATATAATGAAAAGACAATTAACTATCCTTCTTTCTATAATTAAGGTTTAAAATACAGTCTATTATCTATATGTTTGAATTAATCAATTAATATTTGAAGAAATTAATTCATTATCTACAAAAAATAATAATTTTTATAATTTGTATAAAAAAAAAAAATTATAACAATAAAGTTGAAAATAAAATAATGAATAATGGAATGATGTAGCATCCAATGCGATCGTAAAAACTGAATAAAAATAAAATCAAGAAATATGATAAGGAAATATATTCAATCGATTAGACATTGATGATGTGAATATTTTCCGAGCGTTTTTAAAATAACCTACTGATGAACTTACGCAAATTACTAAATAATTATTGGAAAATAGGCAACTACAACTTATATCACATCGTTATTAATATCAATGTTTTAAATACTTATTCTTTTTGCATAAAAAGTTAATAAAGTCAAAAAGATCGATGTCTATCCTGTTGAAAAATTATAAACTTTTCACCGTTGAAAGAACATTTCATCAAATTTGAAATGGAGGACGACTAGGGAAGCTTATTCGGCAATAATTTTAGTTGGAGGTTTAAGTGATCAGAGTATTTACAAAAAAAAAAGACAAAACATAGTTCGCCTTTTTCTTATTTGCCAACATTGAATTCAAATTTAAACCAGCTTCGTACAGGTATCTATTACCACCTTCAGTTTGCCGATATAAGTGCCTAAGATTTCTCACAAAATTTAATGTCCTTTTGAAAGAGTCCTATGTTTATGTCTTTGAAGAAGTTATATTCTCTAAAGATCCAATGACACCAACGCTTGCTTCCTAAATAGCATATTTAGAAATGAGAGTGTTTTTTCAAGGTAAGCCTCCTTGTTTTCATTCGAAATTTGGCCGACCTCATAACCTACTTTCATAATCTAACGATGTCTATAGATTTCACAATTAAATACTTTATATTTCGAACCGTATTTGTCGGAAACGGAAAAACTGATGGCTAACTTCATTCCAGTCAATGAAACAACATTTAATAAGTTCGCTGATTATATTGAGAAAATATAGAAAGAGCTTGAACCACCATCTGACATACTTAATCGAGACGTTACATTGGTTGAACATTTTAGAAGCATCAAAAGAATTCCAAACTTTCCAATCGCTAGATGTTTGGGTAAAACTTACCAACACATTACAAGTTGTTTAAAAGATGTAATCATCCCAAATATAGAGATTCACTTTCTTGTATAAAAATCTCCGATTAATAATGAATGGACTGAAACGTTTAAACTAATGTTTTCTTTTATTGTGAATAGCGTGAAGCCGATTTATGCTTTCTTCAGCTCTGAATTCTTTCATAGGATATTCGCGCAAATCTGATATAATATGGTATTAAATGTATGTATAGTATGGACTATTTGTCATGAAAACCATACATGTATAGTTTTAATGCATTAAAAAAAAACAATACTATCTGTTTAGGTTTGCGTAATACCTGGCAAATCCGACTACGATCATATGAATATTTTATATTACCATTTCTCATATTTACTACGAACTTAAAAAAAGTGATGATAATATCTTATCATATTTGAAGTTGCCAAATATATTATCAGTAATTTCAAATTATTTTAAAACAAGTTTATCTATACAACCAAATATACAATATATTACAATTTTATTATTAAAATTCAATTCTTCTTTTCATAATTTAGATATATTTATGATAGCATTCAATATTTATTTTGTTATATCATAATAAAAATAAATAAATTTTTATTTAGTGATGATATAAAATATTTATAAAGAAATTAATTAAATTTCTAATATATATCAGTTTATATGTGAAAATTCTCAATCCAATTAATAGTTAATTTTGTGATTATTTAGATATAAATTATTTTTAGATTCTCTAATTTTTTTAAATAAATAAAAAAATATTGAAGTTATATTAATTAAACTATTTCAGTTCTAGTGAAGTTTTGTGACCCTAATATAAATGTGTTATATGCATATGAAAATTAATGCTTCTATTCTCCATATTTAAAAATAATTTCTTTTCTTATTAGAATTACTGGAAAAAAATGTTAATGCTAAATTTGAATGTATTTTAGTCTAAAATCATATTTGGCATAATTTTTTTTAGTAGTTTCTCCCTTTTTTATTGCAAAGGTCTATATGTAAGATTACTATTAAATTATATTCAAATCATATGTTTTACTATATTTGTAACTCAATTTTAATAGCAAACCTCCTATATATTTTAAAATATTTTAAAATTGAATTTTTTATGATAGAAGCTTTTATTTAACAGGCAAGTAAAATATTTCAGTCATTCTTATTACTAAAGAGTTCTAATAAAAATTATATAGAAGATTTTTATTATAAATGATCATATTCTTCTTCAAATAAGTCATTACTTAAGTAAGTTAAAATTTTAAGATGTGTATTTTTAAGATTTATAATTCTAGTTTTAAATATTTATATTATATATTATTATAAAGGATATGAGGAGATAAATATCAAGATCAATTAATATATTATTATAATTTGCTTTTCCATAGAGAATTAATCTTTAAAGTCTTTAACTTATTCAATTTATTATCAATATTAAATTTTCTAAAATAGTAAATTAAACTTGAATTTTTTATCATATTAATAATGCTTTCTTTAATCAAAATTAACTATGATTAAAATTCTATCTAATAACAAAACAAAATTATTATTTATATAGCTTTAAGTTATTACTTTGCAATTTAAAAAAATAGTAAACTAAATATCTGTTGAATTGTAAATATATAATTTTTTACTTTTTTGAAAATAATATTATAGATAAACATCAAAGATTATTTATTACATATAAGTAAAATATTTAAGGGATCTTAACTTATAAGACATTTAGAAGCAAGTAAATCTTTTAAAAATAATAGAACAAAAATGTGAAAAGTGTCTTATCATCAATAATTTTTGATTGAAAAATAACAATTTGAATTTACAATAAATTAATTTTGTAATTGCAAATAAATGCGATACATTATAAGAAAAAATAAATCATTAATAACTTATTAAAAAAAGTATATATAGGATAAGTCTTTAAGAGAATTATTGCAACTGTGATTATATAAAAAGCAGTTGAAAGATGTGTAACAAGAATAATATAAATACATAAAAATTATTAAAGATGAAATTATAATCATTAGTATTTATGTAAGTATGTATTTCATATTATTTTTGTCATATATATCATTTCTCTATAAATAAAGTTTAGATTTTATTAAATTGTTACTTATAATAGGATTTTTGTTATATATTCTGAATTACTAAGATAAAAAATATTAGAAATTTCTTATATCTAAGAAGTTTTATCAGATAATAATATATTGATATCATTACTTTATTTTTACATTAGGAATAAGAGTTTTATAAATATGTCTCTTTCTCTTTTTAATCAAATAGAATATTACTGGTAAATACAGTATACAAAAAGATAAGCTGTGATTAACCTAATTATTCTTAACTTATATAAAATAATAAAATTTTATTATATAATATAAATAAATCTAAATAAAAATATGAAGAATTTTTATAATAAAATTATTTATTTAAGATTTTAAGGCTTGACTTATTTTAATTCAAAACTTGCTATTCAACAGGATAATTACTTGTGTATAAAATTATTGATTATTGATTATAATAATAAATATAACTAAATTAATTAATATGAAAAATATAATAAATATATTAGCTCAGCAGAAGTATTTAATTTAACAGAGATATCTAATATAGTATCTACAGTATAGTAAAATACTAAATATTAAAGCGCAAAAATAAAACAGCTATTAGTAATAATATTTAAGATTTAAAGGTTATTATTAGTAATAATATATGCATTATATTTACCATAATTGCATATTTTTATATAAATGAATAAAAAAATAGATTTTAGTATTATAAAAATAAATAATAATTATATATCATAATAATTACCTATATAAATCTTTACTTAACATTTCATTTAATTTTATCAAATAATTGAAATTTCTATTTGTATAACAAGTCAATGAATAATTTTTAATGATTTATTTATTTTCTAAAATAAAAATATAAAAATTACTAAATTATATAAAAAAAATTGTTATTTTGAAAATTTATATTATCTGATATAAAATTTCTTTCTAAAAATTCATAAATACTAATTCTTTAGCAAATATCTATTAATAACATTTAGATTTTAACATCTTTCATTAATTCTGCATATTCAAATATAGTACTTTTAACAACTTCTGGTCTTTTACCTTTATAAATATCTAAAATTATAATTATAGTATTAAAGCAGGAATATCAGAAGTCATTTTTCACATTATAATACTAAAAGAATATATATTAGCAACTTTTATATATAGTTTACCATATAAAACTTCAGGTATCATATAAGAAATTACTTTATAAATTTGATTCAATTTGTTAAATTCATTAGCTGGCTTTCTTAATTTAAAATCACTAATAAATATAATATATACACTTCTTAAAAGTATTTTTTTATTATAGAGATTACTATAAACTAAATTACATATATATAAAGCATAAAGCATTCTTATAATATTAAATATATTTATTATGTAGGGTATATTTTTTTATCAATAAATTAGATCACAAACTGCCTTGATCTATTTTCTATAATACAACTATATAATTTAAAATTTCAAAATCTTGTATTATTTTAAATATTCTAATTGGTAATAACCATTGTTATTCAGGTGAATATACAAATTCTAAATGATATTTCTACTAAAATAACAAAT
The DNA here is from genome assembly GCA_910592005.1 of Funneliformis mosseae. NCBI lineage: Eukaryota > Fungi > Glomeromycota > Glomeromycetes > Glomerales > Glomeraceae > Funneliformis > Funneliformis mosseae. The sequence goes on along the minus strand of CAJVPP010003386.1, from coordinate 5,683 downwards.
TAATAAAAATAAAAAATAATAGTCTAATATTACTTTATTAGATTATAAAAAATAAGTTAATTTACCTTATTTAAAAAATCTTCATTAATGTTTGATGAATTGTTTAAACATTTAATATAACATATTTCCAATTTTATCATTATCATTAAGAGGTGATATAATAGATTTACTTATATAATCTTCATCTTTAAGCAGATAGAAACTTCTCTTGCCATTATTAGTCAAATATATAGAGTATATATATAAACAAATAGCTTTATAAATAGTACTAAACCTACCTTTAGAAAGGTGTTGTATATTTCTAAAAATTTCATAAGGTATCTATTCTATAAATTCTACTGATCTTTTTGCTTTCAATTGTCTATCTTGAACAAATTTATTGATAAGCCTATTCCCACTAGTCCATTATAAAAATTTTTGTTGAAATTTTCTAGAATTGCAATTTTAATACCAATTATACTAAGTATTTGATTGATTGCAATCAGGACATAATCCATATTTTTGATTAACAATTTCAGCCCTTATAATATTGTAAGACATCTTTTAAATTAATTAACAATCTTTTCTTTAAAACAAAAAGGAGGAAAATTTATGCCTCAAATTAATACAGAAGCATTTGGAGTCAAAATTTAATGTGAGGGAAAGCATATTTAAATACAATTTTTTTAATGTTGCACAATATTATTTCTGCACAAATTTTTAATCTTTTTTTTTATATCTAATGTTTAGAATGCAATTTCCTTTATTTTTATAACTTTAATTCTGACTAATCTTTTTTTGGGAATTACCACACGTTTCATCGAAATTTGTTTGTGGGTTGAATAACCCTATTTGTAAAATATTCAAACACAAATTTAAATAATTTGATAAATAAATTTTGTTTAAAAAAAACAAAATTAATCGAAAGAGTAGGACATTATTTTTTTGAAAAGGAAATTATCAAACCTGTTTGCATCGACCAATCATCAGTGCCATAAAAAATTAATGCAGTAAATGCGAAAATTTCAAAAATATCAAAAATAAATATTTTATCAATTATGAATGTCTTATTAAATATGTATGCTAGAATAATTATATTACATTTCGATTCTATATTAGTTTTTATCATACATAATTATAGAATGTTATTAATTATCTTATAGTAAAGCTAGAATTTGGAACTTTTCGTATAAAGTACGACTTGAAGAGACTTGAGAATAGACTTCCGAAATCCTATCCTACAATTGAATAAAAATTATATCTTACCCTTTCAAATCTTTATCTTGTCACCATATATGATAACTACACAAGAAAATCGTGCAAATAAATAGTTGTCATTAAAATCTTTCTTAGAACGGGCCTTAGTTAGATTTAGGATCTTGCTTGTTATTTGGTTTCGGTTTCAATTTCCATAAAATGACGAATTCTTTAGTTCCAGTCAGAATTAAAAAAATTCTGGCCAAAATCGAAATCGGATAAATCGAATTTTAAGTGATAATAAGCTTCCAGAAAATTAAACTAAAAAAGCTTAATAGTTTCCTCAATTCAGAACTTTCAGTTGCAATAATAGATCCAAAAGGAGTTGATAATTTTGGAATCGAATCAAGTTACGATTTGCGATTATAATTTTCGAATTATTATATTCGATAACCCGACCGCTATTATTCCTCTATGCGGTATATCGATCATGCATCATCATTTATTTCTTATAATCTAAATAGGAGTTTATTAGTTTTAAGGAGCATATTTTGCTAATAAAGTTCAATAAGTTGAACTTTTAAAATTTTACTCCAAAAGATCACTCGGATGTATTGTATTTTAACTAGTTTTAAATAAAATTTGAAAGCAGCCAAAAAAATTATTTTTTATCTAATTAGAACAAAAAATTTTTTCCGATTCAAATTATCACAATTGGTTATTTTTATTAGTTACCAACTAGATTAGGTTGGTGTGCGGCGACTTTGTCGCCGCTAGTTATGGTTATTATACTGCTTTAGTTGTAATAATATATCCTTTATTAAGTTATCGCCGTGACGAACCGAAGGGTCCATCCGAAATGCCGCGCCCGCATTCGTCCAAAAAGGGCGGAAATCAGCCCTAACTATAAAATCGAAAAAAATATTAATTAACAATAAAATAGACAATATAACATACCTGACTGCGCCTATGCAATAAGCAAAAGTGGTAAATCTACTGATATTACCTATAAAATCAAAAATCGAAAAAAAATAAACAAAATTATTAATCAAAATTATTAATTAATTAACTTATTATTAATTAAATCAATAATCAACAATAGGAATAGAAGAAAAAACAATTTCATTATGCACCTGATTGTGCCGTCGCGGCAGATCCAAATCTTTTTTTTTTTTTGTTTGAAAAAAAATAATATTTAAACAACCTTTATTCCTTGAGGTAGATTCCTCTCCTACTTACCTTTACCTTATCCTCTATCTCTTAGTGTTAGTGACAGTATCAGTGTTAGTGGTGTTAGTGTTAGTATTTGGTAAAAATAAGGTATATAAAAATGGTCGGTCGTTGGAGTTACACGAATCGTCTAAAAACTAAAATTTTTTTTACCGTAACACAGATCCTCCAAATTATTTCTTGTGCCTCACGTCACATACAAAAGGTAAGATTTACATATCTTGACAATATGTATTACTATTACATTCTATTATCGTTATATAAGTAAATAATTTTTTTTTTTAAAAAAAAAAAACTTATTTTTTATAAATTTTAAAAATGTTTAATGATAATTATAAAGGTAATAAATAGTATAATAAAGAAACTAAAAAATATTTTCATCAAACAAGAAAAAAGAATAAAGGAATGAAGCTTAATATGACTAAAATTAGTTATTTTGACGGTTTGATAATATTCTAATCTTTATTTTTCATGAATTTAGAATCACAAAGAGAAACTAATACCAGACAAACTCGATCTTAGACAATTAATAAACCAATGGAAATAACTGAACAGATACCTCAAACAGTAGTGGACAATACTACTAAACCCAGAAAGAGAATACCTAAAGGATCATCACTTTTAGATAATATTGAACCTTATAACATTTGGGACGATCTTGTAAATATTAAAACTAATGTTAATATAAGACAAATGATGTAATTTAGATTGCAGCAACAAATCTCCTTCAAGAAATGAGAAGACCTAAATTGGAAGGAAATGCAGCATTTATCAGTACTCCAGAAGAAGAAGAATAAACTATAATATTGAGATGTTATGTTAAAATTAAGAAAAATCCTGTAACTGCTATTATTAACACAGGAGCTGCAGTAAGCATCATGACACATAAATTGATGAAGAAACTTGGATTAGACATTGATGAACCTTCACAAATAATTATTGTTACTGCAAACGGACAGAAAGAAAGAGCATTAGGAATAATTAAAAATATGCCATTAATCATTTAAGGAATTCTTATTAAGATGATTTTTCAAGTCATTGATTCAACTGATCAAACCTTATTGCTAGGAATTGATTGGTGTACGAAAAATAAAGATAATGTCGACTTTGAAAATAATGAAATTATTCTCACCTCTGGATTGGATAAAGCTATAGTCCTGATACAATGTGTAGTTGAAAAAAGAATTAGAGCTGTAACTATTGAGGATGAACTCAATGAAATGATCGAACAAGAATTAGGATATGATGATGATGATGAAACAGATAGCTACATCATTGAAATTGAAGAACAAGAGGAAGATACTGACCTCTAGAATAAAATTTGGAAGAAAGATTCATTTTAATCTTAGGCTAATGAAGTAGAAACGTATGAAGAGGAAGTTAATCATCCCAAATATGTACTCAATATTTTATATGATAAAGATGGTATATTTCTCTTAATTAGAAAAGGAGAAGTTATATATGAAATGTGACAATTTCCTAAAGGAAAAGTAGAAGGAAATAAAACCTAATGAAAGTAGCAGTACGAGAAACTGAAGAAGAAACTGGAGTAAAAGTCAAGGAAAAAGACTTAAAATATCTATTTAATAATCATGAATTCAATTGCATTGTATATGCAACAAAGGTTCCTAAAGGAACTAAGTTACAACAAACTGGGGAAGATAAAAATGGACCTTGGATTCATATTAGTTTCTTGAAATATGAAGAAATAGCTAAGCAGAGAAAAACTACCCAACTCACATGACATTTATCAATGAAATATTAGATCAAATTGTATGAAATAACTTGCCTAATAGTCATGCAGAAACTATGCAAGCTGAAATGATAAAAGAGGAAGTTGTGACTCCAAAGCAACAAAAGGAAATTGATATTCTGATAGAGGAAAATAAAGATAAATTTGTCACCAATATTTCTTAAACTGAACAATTAACTAGAGTTAAAGAACCAACATAGCTCAACATAAAATTGATATAAGAAATACTGATCCAATTAGAAAAAAATATTATTGAATGACAAAGAAAGAACAGAAATTTATTGATGGAGAAATTAAGAAGATATTGTATAAAGGAATTATTCAAGCATCTGATAGTCCATAGGCATTACTTGCAATTCTTGTAAAAAAAACAAATGGAAGGAAAGATTATGTATTAATTATAGAGGATTCAATAAACTCATGAGAGAAGATGCTTATCCTTTGCCTAGAATTGTTGAAATCTTAGAAAACTTAAATGGAGCAAAATGGTTTTCAACATTTAACTTATCTAGTGGATTTTGGCAAATTGAAATGAATTCTAAGGATAGAGAAAAAACTGCATTTGTAATTAAAAGAGGACATTATGAATATAATGTTATGCCTTTTGGTTTATACAACACCCCAGCAACCTTTCTGAAAATAATGAATAAATTATTAGAAAAATACTTTGACCGATTTATAGCAGTTTTCATTGATGATATTATCATTTATTCAAACAGTTTTGAAGAACATTGTGAATACCTTCAAATGCTCTTTCATAAGCTGTGAAAAGCGAATTTAGCATTAAATAAGAAGGAATGTGAAATATTCAAAAGAGAATTACGATTCTTAGAACATAAAATTAATGAATATAGAATCTTACCAGACCCTCAAAAGATAGAGAAAGTTCAAGAGTTCCTTGTACCAAAGAATATAAGACAAATTAAAGGATTTCTTAGATTAGTATTATATTACTGAAAATTTATTAAGGATTTCTCAAAAATTGCCAAACCTTTGAATAACTTGATGAAGAAAGGAGTTAAATATAACTAGACTAAAGAGTGTTAAAACGCTTTTGAAACCTTGAAAGGAAAACTGATGTAAGCTCCAATATTAAGATATCCAGATTTTGATAAAATGTTTTATCTTTTCAATGACGCTTTAGGAATTGGATTAGAAGCTATGCTCACACAAAAGGATAATCAAGAAAAAGAGAAAGTAATTGCTTATGCAAGTAGAACCCTTAATACACAAATAGAATTATAGTACTTAAGAATTAGAATATCTAGCGATTAATTAGACAGTTGAATATTTTCATCACTATACTTCTTTGAAACCCTTTATTTTAGTAACTGATAATATCACATTGAAATGGTTACAAACTTCAACTGTGAAAAATCGAATTAAAAGAGCTAGATGGTTATTAAATCTTCAGCAGTATACATTTCAAGTTCAACACCGTTGTTAATGATAATTCATTTGCGCAACTAAATGACTGTGCCAACTAACGTCACCAATGATCACCAGGAAAATCGTGATCACCAT
>CAJVPP010003385.1:0-11801 GCA_910592005.1 Funneliformis mosseae | reverse complement strand
TTTACTATTAATGCTAAAGAATTATCAGTTTTATATTTGGTGAAAAAGTGTCCGAAAACTTTTGACCACCCTCTGTACAATGATTTCGGCAATTATAATAGAATGACTACTTTCACAATAGTAATAAAAATCTTTTTCTTAAATTTAGAAGATTGTGGATTTATTCTAATAGAATCAAAACCTTTTTACATGCAATTTTTTATCATATAATTCGTCTTTTTGTTCTTATTTATTGCTTAGTATTAACGAACGGCTATTATAATATCTATTATGTCTAATTCAGTAATCACTACAAGATTATTTCATTAAATATAACTTTGTTTTCAATTTTTTTTCTTTTTGAGTATATTGATTTTATTATTTTAAATTTAAATAAATAAACTATAAATATTAGAAACAAAAAAATAAGAATTTACAAAAGAAAGTTACCTCAACAATCATACATAATTTGCATTACAGTTAATGAATTTATTTCATGTTTTTTTCTGAATATTCTATTAATTTTTTCAAAAAAATCCTCTTCTGCAAATACTAATCCTGAAGCTGATTATATATTTTCATTATTAATTTTATTTAAATTATCATTAAAAAAATTAATATTTTCAGATAAATTGGATCAGTTTAATATTCACTTTTGATATCAGGTTAATAACTCACTAATATCATATAATTCACCTAATAGATTAGATTCTGCTAACTCTATTTCTATGTCAAACTTATTATTAGAATTAGTTGTTTCTTCTATAATATTATGATTACTTTTTTTAAGTGAAAATAAAGATTGCTGAATTAGTACTGAAAAATTTTGATTTACTTTTATACCAAGATTACAAAATATATTTTTTATAGTGTTTGAAGTCTTTATATTTAGTAATATAATAGTAGTATAATAAGTAATAAATAAATGATAATTTATAATTAAATAACTAAAAGTAAATAATATAATATACCTTCATTATCATATTATTAATTTCATAAATTGATGGAAAATTTGATAAATTTTTCTGGTAATTTTTTTTTAGCTGTAGTTAATTTGATATTATATTTATTATTATTATTTAGCCTAATCAAGTCACTTAAAATTGTATTTATAAATTAATATTTGAATTATTTAATTAATAATTAGTAAAATTTAATTAAGTTACAAACCTTTCATTTCAATTATGATAGTTTTTAAAATTTTTTTGTTCATTAATAAAAAATCTAATACTATAAAATCTTCAATAATTCGTCATGTATAACCAAATATATATTCAAGAAAAATAGTAGAAAATATCTATAGATATAAAGAATAATCTGAATAAAAATTTTGCCAATTTTGAATTAACAAAATTAAGGTTAATCTTAAATAAATAAAATCATCGCATAATTGTCAAGATATTTCAAATTTATTTCTATTGCATGTGGCTGGATTTGCTTTTAAAATATTTTGTATTTTTGAAAAAAAAACACATGTGTTTCAAGCAAATCCTATATAGTCTATATGAGTTACACTTATGCTATAGACTATTATTTTGAAAAAAGTAAATCTGAACTCATCACTTTAGATAACAGTTTTTTATTATTTAACTAATCAATTTTGTCATTCTATATACCATTATAATAATTTTTCATATTAAACTTTAGTAAGAAATGGTTTTAGTATAAAAATCCATAAATTAATTTCTATTTGATAAAAGTTTTATGAATGATTATAACTAAAATATTTTTATCTTATGAACTATTAAATTTTTATTGAATTTCTTTAAAAGAAAATTGATTGTTTTTTGACAATTTTTGAAATATTACAATAATTATAATTATTCATAAATATAGTCTTTTAGTTTTTTTAGTTGTTAATCTATTATTGAGATTTTTATATTGAGAAATTGTATCTATAATAGTAGTTTTAAAATTTTTAAGATATGACTAATGGCTTTATGAGTCTTTTCTTTTAAAGTTCAATGATTTTTTCACACTCAAATTCATTTAATTTATGATTTTTTTTATTTTAAAATATGCTTTGATAATGCAGTAAAAAAGTTAAAGATCATTACTATGTAAAATTAATTATTATTTTTATTATTATTATCAAATTTGATGTATATATTATAATAAAAATAAATATAAATTTTATTCATCAGCATTAGAATATTTATTTTAAAAAATTTATATAAATTAATATATCTGATTTTAAAATAATCAAAAAGAACTTGATTAGATATTTTTAATAGGGTAGTATAATAATAAATTGTATATTATACATTCTGTAAAACATAAAAAAAATGTGAATATTGATAAATTTTGAAATAAAGTTAAAAGTGAATCTCTGGATATAGAATATATCAAAGAAAAAATAATTATAATTAAATCAGATCAATAATTTTACTTATTTTAATATTATTAAATGATATAACTAATGATTGTTCTAAATTACAGATAAAAATAGCTCATGTTTTAGCAAAAAAAAACTAAAAAAAACATAAAAAATATTATAAAAAATATTAATAAAAAATTGGTATAAATTATATTATTAATATCATTAGGTAAAAGTAACTTATTTAATTCATCATCAAATTTATTTGATATAATCTAGAATGATTCAGGTACAGATAACAGTAGCAAGTCTTACTTACTAAAAAGATACCAAGGATTTATTATAATGAGAATAGAATTTCAAAAAGACAAGAATAAGAAGATAAGTATACTTCTTTATGCTAAGTAGTTCAAAATCACATCAATTACCAATAGATAATCCATTTATTAAAAAAGAAATAAAGGATTTTCTAATAATAATTAATGATAGTCTAAATAAATTATTCTTCAAAAATGAAAACTCTATTGATGATCTTAAAATAAAAGCAATATTTTTCAATTATTCTATTAATACTAAAAATAAATCGGTTAAGATTGTAAAAACTGATCTGTAATCTGAAATTAGTTTCAAAGTTTTAAAAAAATTAATATATTTTAGAAGAAGTTTTAGATTTCAAAAATAATTTTCTTTAGATTATAAATATCAGTTTTTAGAGATTTTAAAAGCAATATTAATTTACTATTAATATATATTATTATATAAATATATGAGTTTGCTAAATAAATTTTATCTTAAAAATTTTAAGTTTTATAAACTATCTAATGTTATCAGATTTATATTCTTAAAATTTATTATATAAATACTATTCTAAAATTTTTTGCTTTTAAAATTTATTATGTAAATTATTGAGTAATTTGATAAATAATTATTTTTTTATTATTAAAATTTTAAGTTTTATTAATAGTTTTCTCTTAAAATAAATTATGATTTATATTAATATTAATAATAAGCAAAATTTTATGTTATTATTTTCAATTTAAGAAGAATTTTTTATAAATCAAAAAATCTATCATTAATATTATTTTTTTAATTTACTTATATATTTTAGGTAATTTTTTCATTTATTTAATCTATAACTTTTAATATAAATTGATTGATTAAACAAAAATCTTTTAGTAATAATTTAATTTAAAAAATATTGTATTTTTTATGATAGTTGAACTGAGCAGATAAAAGATTTATTATTTATTTTGATTGTTCTTAACTTTATTTGCAAAGAATCTAAAGTTAGATATATTAAAAATATTATTATTATAAATAAAGATCAATCAAATTTATAAGGAAAATGTATAATATTTTTAAATTAAGCTGATCTAAAATGCTAATATAAATTTTGGGTTTTAGTAATTTTTAGGATTTATTTTGAAATAAAATAAATAAAATTATTTAAGTTAATCTAAATGAAATATTTTTCGTTTCGAATAAATTGAACATTATTTTTGGAGTTTAAAAGTTATGGTTATTACATTAATAACTTTGCCAATAAAAGTTAAAGAGAATTTAGAATTTTTTCTAACTTTCTTATTATTGTGATTATGATAAAGATAAACTTAAATAATAATATTAAACATAATTAGTCCGGAACGAAGTGAAGGACTATATATGTACAGGTCTAAGGTTACACGAGGTGTCCCGTTGTCCGCCCGCTCAATAATTGAGTCGATGCTGATTGGCTCTTGCAATTGCACAAAAGTCTGGATAAAGTTTTGGTCCCTAGATATATAAGTTCTTTAAAATTATTTATATTTATCAATTGTTTCAAAATTAAATAAAGTGATGCAATAATTATAAATTCATCATATATTATATTTAATATAATTAAATTGTTTTATTAAAAAGTTTTTTAGTATAAGGAGGACCATAAAATTAAATGAAGGAACCGTTTGTTAAAGTAAATTGCGCGATTTCTTGAAAATTCATTTCTATATCATTTTAGCTTTGTATTAAAAAGAGGTGAGCTACTTTATTCTTTTTTTTTTACAGACATGTAATTGGATTTCACTCATTTTAAGGATCCTCGGCATGATTAAATCAAGATTAAAAATTATTAAGATCGATTGCTTATGAGTTATAACTCGTCAGTGCGTTAAAATTCGCATGCTTGTTACCGAAATTCTTAGATATGGGAATAGATCGCCTTAAGGGGTAAGATAAAGGTTATGGGTGGTTTCATTATTATCATAAATGTTACAAACAATTGTATATCGGTTCTCCGAACTTTTTTTCACTATCAATTTCAAAAATAACGTGTGAAAGAATCATTTTTTTTTTTTTTACCGATCACCAGTTTTTTAGCATTCTCACGAATTTTTTTTTTTATCTCCGAATTCTTTTATTTTAACACCAATCATATCTCTATAATCTGAAGGTAATTAAAATCGGATACGTCTTTAAAGGTTATCGGAACAACCTTAACTTTTACAAAATGGTATAAGCATGTGATACCGATATTCGATATACCGAGACGAGATGTATTAAAAAAAATTCTTATTTCCCCACCATATAAAGTTTTTCATATGAATTATTTGTGTTCACATAAACACATAAACAAAATATTATTCTTTTTATAGAATTAAAGAACTTTTCATGTAAATCAACAATGTAATGGAATAAAATCAAATGGTAACACGAATTAAATTAGGGTTGAAAAAAAAAAAATTTGTTTCGGAAAAACAAAAATAATTACCAATTTACAAATACAGCTTTCATTAACGAACGTTCTTTTTAGAACGTTTAAAAAAAAAATAATTAATAAGAAAAAAAGATAAAGAAAAGGAACCTCGTTTTTTTTCTTTTTTTTATATGACATTTGATAATTATATGTATTATGTCATACATTTATAACAAAGTCATTTAACAATTCAAGCAGTTTTAATTTATGCATGCAAAATAAAACTTGCATCTTATATTTGATATCCATTTATGACAACAAACATTTTACTTTTATTTAAAAAACAACATTTTAAATTTTTTTTATTTTTTATTTTTAATGTTTTTACGTTGGAAATTTTTCCTATAATTTTTTTTTAAAAAGGTAAAAAAATCATCTGTTCAAATAACAATAATGGCAGCTGTTCAATCAAGATTACCAGCTCCACCATCACATAAAATAATTGAGAAAAACGCTACCAAACAAACCGTTACAACAAAACTTCGTAAACCAACAACCATTTCTACTTTGCTAACTGCGCCTTCTTCGAAACAAGCAAACATACCAGCACAAGAACAAAAAAAAAAAAAACTTCCATCGACTGCACCTGCAACGATAACTGCACCTTCTTCGAAACAAGCAAACATACCAGCACAAGAACAAAGAAAAAAAAAACTTCCATCGACTGCACCTGCAACGATAACAACGCCCAAAAAGAAATCACCTAAAATTACCGTTCCTACAAAGAAACCTGATTTTGCCCACGTTAAACCACGTATTGGTTCATTGGATAATGCAACTCATAAACCGAAAGGTGGTGATAAAAAGATTTATTCCGAAAGACCAAACTTTTCTAATGTAACATCACGTGTCGGTTCATTGGAGAATGTCAACCATACACCGAAAGGAGGAGATTTGAAGATAGTTTCCGTGAAGTCGGATTTTTCAAAAGTTAAGTCACGTGTTGGATCATTAGACAACATCAATCACGTACCAAAAGGTGGATATAAGAAATTGATTTCCTTCCAATTGGCATCTGTTTTTTCTTGTCCAATTCAATTACTGATTAATGTTAATCATGTACCACAAAGGTGGTAACGTTAAATTGCTTTCCAGTAAACCGAATTTTACGAAAGTACATTCGCGTGTAGGTTCCTTTGATAATATTGATCATATTCCAAAAGGTGGTGATAAAATTATATTTAATGATAATTTAAGCTTTACAAATGTAAAATCTCGTGTCGGTTCTTTGGATAACATTCAACACGTTCCTAAAGGTGGTGATGTTAAAATATTTGATGAAAAATTAAAGTTTAGAGAATTAGCTACTCCAAAAATAATTAGTTATTCTTCCACCACTTCTAGCGTTGATTCTTCGGTTATCGCTGATGATGATCGATCAAGCCTTGTTAATAGTCCCATATCTTCTCTCGCTTTGGATGATGTTCCTGAAGATGAAGATGATAATGATAGTCCTCCCTCACATGAGGAATATCAGACATTATATAATACTCCTCATACGCCTGTTATCGAAGTGATGTCTCCTATTATGGAACGTTTCGAAGAAGAAGAAATACGTGAAGATTTATCTCATATCGTCGAAACTGGATTCCATGATTCATTTCAGGAAGTAAACAAACACACCGAATTTTCTTCTCAAAATAATTTCGTTGATAATGATCAATACTTTTCTGGAAAAGAAACACATTATCAACATGGAATCGTTTGTGATGAAGTTAACGATGAAGAAGATTTTCAAGGAAATCCTACTTCTAAAAGAGAATCCACTATATTTTTTACTGAGAATCCTTTAAATGATTCTGATTTATCTTTTGAAGTTAACGTTCAAAGGAAATCATTTTTATTATCTAATGCTGATATAAATTCTATAGATGAAGATATAAATCCCGCTTCATCAAAAGAAATGGTTCATACGGTTGAAATTCCTCCTAAAAATGAAAATGATTTTCAAAAACTTGAATTAACTTTCGCTCAACAACGTATTTATGATGAATCTTGGCTATAATATATATATTTTTATTTATATGTACATATTTTAATTTTCATTTTATATTTATAACAAAAATATTCAAAATTTATGGAATTATCTATCATCAATATATGTATTATAATAATAAACATGGATGACTTTCATGTCTCCAATAATTATTCTGCCTATAATTTTCCCAGTACCACTGAGGAAAATTTAACTCGTAGATTGAACGTGAAGATCGTTGTGCGACACTAAACTTTCTACAGTAGTGTTGTAATGAACGTGTCTTTTGATCTAGACACCATTCGTAACTCTAAAGAATCTTCATCTCCATCATCGAGGTGCAGCAAATATTGATCAGGGCCCTATATATATATATATAAAAAAAAAAACCTGTATAATAATATTAAAGGGCTAAGATACGATTTACTCGATTTTAATAGCTGATCAAAAATTGGATTTTCATGAAGCAAGCATATTTCGCTTTATATGGAGTTTTAAATCAGAATTTTTATTTTCAACAAGAAAAATTTTATTTGTCAACCCGGGATAAATTTTTTATTTATCAACTACTAAAATTTTAACCAATCAAAACACGTGTCAGCCACATAATTTGTGGCTGTGCGGTGATTGGTTATAATACAGTCCAATTTTGATAAATATAGTAAATTGTAATTTTTTATTAATAATACAAGTCCAGAGCCGGGCTCAAATCACTATTGTAATTTATGCCATAATAATATAATAAATAATATCTTGAATACATTTACAAATTACAATTCAATAGTACAAGTTTTTGCATAGTGACCTATTCATGACATCTTTTACAAATTACTTTTCATTTTAATGTTTTGCTTTCTGCAGTCTTACGTTTATTATCCTCAACAGATGATTTAATTCTGTTGTTTGCTGTTGGACCTTTACGCCTTTTAAATTCTGGTGGAAGAATATTCTCAATACTATTCTGATCATCATTATCATAGTGAAATTGAAATAGTCCTTCGTTATTCATTTGTTGAGAAAGCTATTTATCGATAATCCACTGATTGATAGTATTATAAAGGCTAAAATCTTCATCATAAATAGCTTTCTTAAGTGCTTCCTTAAAGATTCCAGAAATTTTTCCATATATATCTTAACTCGTTTTGCCTTCACTTTTTCTTTTTGATCATTATCATCTAAATCATCACGAATTTGAAATATAATATTATTGACTATAGAATTAGTTTCTATAATATAATTTGATTGTGATATAAAAGGCTCATTCACTGCAATTACATTTTGTTCAAGTTGCAAATATTTTTCTTTAGACCAATAAATAGGAATAAATTTAATATAAAAAAATGCTTCAGGAGTATTGAGCATAACCTATTTAAAATGTAATAATAGTTAATAAGCACCAGCAACTGCTAATAAGAACAAAAGAAGTATTTCTATTGCTGTTTTTTCTTTTTAGATTTAGTGGCTGACTTTGGCGGGAATTAAAATTAAAGTAATGATCGATGTTATACATTATTCTTTTAGTCTCTTAAAAAGCCATTTGCCTTAGAATATCATTGTAATAACATTATAAATTATTATAAAAAGAAAGATACCTAAAAAAAATGACAATATGATCCTATTATTATTAAGAATATACAAAAACACATGTGTATTCTATTCTTTAGCAAAACAACATAATTAATTTTATTTGCATTATATTGCTTAACTTTCCATATAAAAGTGATTAAATCTTTTTCACATTGAGTAATTAAAGTATCAAGTTCTATTTGTTATGATTCATTATAATTTTCAATAAAATCTATACTAAATTCACCAGCATCATATTATGAATAAATAATGAATTAATAGTCATTTATAAAAACATAAATAAAATACACATTACTTATATTGTATAATAATATAAAGTTCATCTATTGATAGTTAATAACAGTAATATAAAGTTGCTTGATTTATTTGTATAAGTTGTAATGATATTAATTCTGTTGTTAAATAAGTATATATTATCTGATCAATTCTTGAAAAAGCTGTATAACTAAATTAGAAAGACTTATTAAAGCATTAGAATCTTTGAATTCTTGATATTTAATACTTTGCATTTTAATGAATATTCGCTTATTTAAACATTAAGCTAATTGTTATATGTAGTATTCCATTAACTATTCTTTTTATAACTGCATTATATTCTTCAACACATTGTGTTAATTACACTCCTATAATAAAAACAGTAGCAGTATAACATTTGGTCTAACTTTTTTAAGATAATTCTAATGTATGATATCATCAGTTTAATTTTTAGTTATCTTAATGTCTAAGTCAAAAGGTTACAGCAGTTGATTCTACATGTTAGAATTTCTGATCTTAGGATTTCTCTAAGTCTTACAGATATCCATTATACTTGAATCAACTCATCAAAACAATATTTTTGTTTAACACTTCATTAAAGCTGATTCTCATGCAGATATTAATCAAGACTACAATAATAGATCAATTGTTCAATGCTTTAGCTGTAATCTTAATGATATATAGTGCCGGAAGTTTTAACTCAACAATAAAAATTGTAATACTTAAATTTTTTTTAATTTCTTAAAAAAGTAAAATTTCAATAAAATAAACTGGTAACTTTATTCTATAAGATGAGTACTATTAAATTACTGGTTATATTTCCTAAAAAATGTTTACATAAAAAGTTATAAGCATTTAAAATTGGATGATTTTCATATGACTAGTCCAAATTTGAAACGAATCAAATCACGTGCATGTAATTTTACTGGCTAGAATTTAATGATAATTTGGACCAATACTATTATCATTATAATGCCAGTCTGAATTATCATAATTAATTAAACTCAGAAAATATTCTCTTTTATGTAGATAAATTAAATTTTTTTTTTAGCTGATAACCATTGTTTTTTCACATTTAGGTTTAAAATTAATTATATTTTTTAAAATGTCATGTAAAACAAAAAGACAATAGCAAATTAGCAAGATTTCTAGAAAAAAAGAACGTTATGCATCTCAGAATCAAGTTATTGCTGAAGAATGGATAGAAGACAAAATTATTAAAGAAAGGTCAGAAGATGAGACTGTTGAAAAGTTGGCAGAAAATAAAATTTTAGAGAATGTAATTTCTGATAATGAAATAAGAGATAAAACTTTTAAAGATTAGTTGGAAGAAGATCTTAAAATATTTAAAGAAATAAGAAAGAGATTCATTAATGAAGCTCTTCATTAGCATGAGAATGCTACAAGCAGTATTAGGATGGTATATACTGGAGATTCAAAAATAACGCTGTGGAGAAAGAAAAAGAAAAAAATTGAGTTAGAAGAATATGTTAAAGGAATAAAAAAAATCGATACTTTCTTCAAATCAGCTTCTGGAGATATTGGATCATCAAAGCCAATGCCAATTGATACAAAGTCAAACCTATATACATGGTTAGAAAAACTTAATCAATTATGTTCAATAGGAAAATCTAAAAAAGAAAATTATAATGTATTTACCTATGATTATATATGTCTTCTAAATGTACACTAATTTATACAGAGATTATTAAATGAAGAAGGAAAAATGACTGCCAGTAGTCAAATTTCTCAGGCTATGTGAAATAAGGGAGACTACATGGCTCGATGCATTAGAAAATGGGGAAGTCATTTTATACGAACTGATGAACTTTCTATACATTTTCAAAGAAAGCATATGAAAATTGAAAGTCTGTTGGATGATGAGGATTTTGTTGAAAATTGCCAAGTATGGTTATGACAGCAGACACTAAAAATGTGTTCTCCCTATAATCTAAAAATATATATTGAGGAAACATTATTTCTAAGCTTAACAGGAAATATTAAAAAAGATATAATTTCTGAAAAAACATGCAGAATTATATGTATCTATGAGGATATAGGTATGATGAAAAGAAGAAGGGTATTTATTATGATGGGCATGAGAGGCCAAATGTAGTAGTATATAGAAAAGAATAGCTGAAAAGAATGTTTGGATATAAAAAATTTATAAAGGAATTTGATGGTAATATGTTAAATGTTATATTAAAACCTGAACTTAACTCAGGAGAAAAAGAACTTGTTCAAGTGACACATGATGAGTGTCATTTCTATTCAAATGATGGATGACGAAAAGTTTGGGTTAAAGAGGAAGAGAGTATTTTACGCTCAAAATATTTAGGGCGTTCTATTATAGTTTCTGGTTTCCTTTATCTATGTTATGGACCATTACAATTAACTGATAAGCAATTACAGGAAAATCCACATATTAAAGATAAAGATGCTTATATTCTTCGTTTTGTACAAGCAGATGGATATTAGACCTCAGAACATATGATAGAACAGGTTTAGTTAAATTTTTTTTTTATAATAAAGAAAAAAAATTTTTAAATGTTAAATCAACTTACTTTTACCTTTATAATATAGCTTGTATAAAAAGCAATTCTAATATTTGAGGTATTACATCCCGGATGTATTGGTATTTTTTGTTTTGACCAGTCAATCAACTACAATGCTATGGCAGAGAATGCACTGATCGTAACAAAAATGAATTTGGGATCTGGAGGAAAGCAACCCATAATGCGTGACGGATGGTATATTAATGAACATGGAGATAAATGCAAACAGTCTATAATATTTTCAAATGACCATTCAGTAGAAAGCCTAAGAGGAAAACCAAAAGGAATCAAAAAATTCTTGAGAAACATAATCTTTGGCCTAAGGAAAGGATTAATTTAGTATGCAAAAAATGTTTAAACAAGGATGTTGATGATGACTTAACAAGACAGAATTGTTGTGCA
>CAJVPP010003384.1:0-11803 GCA_910592005.1 Funneliformis mosseae | reverse complement strand
ACTTATTTAAAATATTATATTTCTTTTAAACTTATTTAATTAAATTATTAATTGATTATAAATTTAAAATTATTTTTAAATTTTGATATATTTATAATTAAACTATATACTATATATAGCACAGCATATAGTATCCTTAGCTATAATACCCCTTAAGTAGTATTGAAATATTATTCAACTATAAATTCTGATATTTTTGAAAAGTATTCTAATACTAATCAAGATCTGATTTTGAATAATACTTGGAACTAATCAAGATTCAATTTAAATAATATCTCAACATTAACCAAAAGTCTGATTTTGAAAACTTCTTTGTATTAATCAAAGATAACTTATAAATAAATAAATAATCAAAATTTATACAAAATTTATTCTATAAGATAACATTTTTAAATTTTTACAGAAAATTATTTATTAAAACTTTATTAATAGATTTACAAATAATATAATATTATTACATAATTTAAGCTATTAATCATCCTATACATTAGCATAATTTATTTTTTGTTCATAATAACTATTATATTTTTCATCATATCTATTCTCCTTTTCATATATGCTCTCATTATCCTGTTTATCATTATCATTATCCTCTTCACTTTCACTTTCATTTTAATATTCATTATCACTTTCATCATTTTCAGATTCGTTATCTCCTTCATCTTCTTTATTTAATAATACTTCTACTTCATCATCTAATTGATTTTTTCGCTCAAAATGATCATAATTAAAAATCCAATCATCTTCAATTCTATCACATTTGTTAGAAATGCCATAGCATTTGAAAAATTGTTTAACTAAATTAATATCAATCATATTCTATAAATCTTTAATCCAATTTAATATAATTTCATATAAAAGCCTCTTGATCTTATCAGTTAGTGTTAGTTCTTTTATTATTTTTGTCATCTATTTATTGTAATTTCGTCGCATCTATAGAGATAAAAAAGAAATAAAATAAAGTATATTATTGAATAAATTATTTTAAAATAGAATTAAACTAAAGTTAGAAAAATGAATTGTAGGATAATAATCAATGAAAATTAAAATTAAAGTAAATGAAAAGAATTAAAGAATAACAATAAAATGAATAATAATAATAAGGCAGATCAAATGGTAATTAGTAAAGGGAATCAAAGGGTAATAATAAAAGAAAATTGAAGGATTATAATAGCCAAAAAGGAATTAAAATCAGAGGTAATCACTAATTAATTTTTTGTTTTCCTCTAATCTTTTATCTTTATTAATTAATTATTAATAAATTAACACTCTTAAAAGAAAATTTTATTATCTTTGATTTAAATAATTTATTTACTAAAACATCCAAAGGCTGTAGGCAAGATATTAATTCTTTGGAAATAACTGCTATATTAGTATTTTTTTCATCAAAATGTCTTTTAGCAGAATCAATAATATATACAGAAAATATATATAAAATTAATAATGAATATAAATTAAAAAGACCTGCATATTTAATCAAAACATTTTCGATCTAATAAAACATTTTATTTTTATTCATCTATTCTGATTTGTTTGCTCAAATAATAACTTCTAAAGAAAAATTCTCTCACGAAATATTTTTGAGTTTGAAGATTATAGAGTTCCAGATGAGTTGAGTTAACTCATGAGTCAGATAAGCTGAGTCGAGTTCAAATCAAGTTGAGTTTATGTTTTTTTGACTCAATAATTTGTGAGTCAAGCCAAATTCAAGTTGAGTTAAATATTTAACTTAACTCAATTTAAACTTGACTTGATTCGAGTTGACTCAAGTTGACTCGAGTTGACTTGAATGATAAAAAAATCATTCTAAAAAAAATGATAAGGAATTGTTCAACTTGAATGATAAAAAATCGTTCAAAAAGAACGATAAGGAATTGTTCAACTTGAATGATAAAAAAATCGTTCAAGAAGAATGATAAGGAATTATTTAAGAAAAACAATAAGGAATCGTTCAACTTGAATGATAAAAAAAATCATTTAAGAAGAATGATAACCTGAATCGTTCGACTTGAACAATAAAAAAATCATTTAAGAAGAACAATGACTCAAATTGTTCACTTTTTCCTCCTCCCCCTCCCAATCTTTTCATTTTTTTTATTATTTTTTTTTTCAAAATTGAACTGAGTTAAAATTGAGTCGAGTCAAATCGAGTTGAGTTTAAAATTTATATAACTCGAATCAAATCAAATTAAAAGATTTTATAAAATAAATTTGACTTGACTCAACTCAACTCAACTCAAAAAAAATAAGTTGAATAAAGTTGGTCTTTAAACTTGACTTGATTCGACTCATTCGAAACTTTAAAAGATTACAAGTGGTGGAAGTTTTATTCCATCGGCTATACAAGTTAAAACTACTGTAAAGTTAGTTTTTTCATATCCTATTATATAAATGCTAATTAATTATACTTCCAATTCATTAATAGTGGTATTGCTTAGCAGATCAAAAGATACTGGAGTTTCATTCATGTTACTAATTAATGCTAAAGGATAATCATACTATATACATCGATATTGTTAATGTGCAATTTTTTCAGATTATAACTATTAAATGCAGTATCAGAGGATTGACTCTTTTATAGTTTATATAGTAATTTCAGTTAGTTTATAATAATCTTGACTAATTCGCTATCAGTTTATTGTATTAGATCAAGTTATTAGACGTGAGCGGTTTCAATCATAAGTTAAGAGTTATCATGGTAAATTTAAGAAGAGTTTCAGATAAGAAATAAGAAATACTTTATTAAAATAAAAGTAAATAATAAAATAATAATATATGAAAGAAATAAGAAAAGAGAAATAAGAAACAAAGATATATGAGGTGAAGAATAGCATTGCGTTATCTTTTATAAGAGAAAGGTTCTATATAGCTGTTAATCTTGTCTCTTCTAATTAACAAAGGGGTTGTATTTATATTTATTCTATTACATATTTTGATATATCTAATATATTAATTATGTTAACTATATTAACTATATTAACTATATCTATTATATTAAATATGTTAGATATATCTGATATGTTAGACATATTAGCTATATTAAATATGCTAGATATGTTAAATACGTTTGACATTATCAACATTTGTACTTTGCTATACAATTATAGATCTATGATCATTAAGATCGACACCCGATCACAATATATAATAAATACTAAAAATACTTATTATTTTTTTGATTAAATCATCAGGTAAATATTATATAATTATAGTATAATGACAATTAATCAGATTATTTTGACTTATTAACCCATCTAACTACTTATTACTGAAAGCAAAAGACTAAATACCAGAACATATAATTTACCATTAATGCTATTATGCAAGTGTTCTAGCTTTTATTTGAATTATACTTTGTGAAACTGCCTTTTGGTTATTTTTTTATTCTTTTATCTAAGTGATCAAAGCAGTTTCTAAAGTAGTGTATTTTGGAGATGCACCTCTATTTAAACATTTTATACCTAGTTGTACTTTAAGTAATTGTAGTTTTTTAGATATCCAGTTTCAAAGTTGCTTTATTTAAATGTTAAACTTGATTGCTGTCTTATTCTTACTATAACTATTTTTATAATACACAATAATTGCAATTTTTTCATATGCATTCTAACTTCTTCATTTTTTTTCTGTTATTGTTGAGCAGTTATTTCTTTATTTGCACATAAGCTCATTTATATAAAAGAAATAAAGTAATGAATTTATATTATAATAATGAAAATAAGAATGTAAAAAGAAAATTAACGCAAATGAATTTCATGTTATTATTCTGATCTACTTTTATATTAATTATCATTAAATTAAATTCATTAAAATTTTTATATTTTATTAAATTAGTAAAAAACTTTTTACTTTTGTTAAATTGAATTTTAACTGTTAAAGTTCTTTGATTATCTAATTATATAATACTATCATATGATTAGTATTCCTTTTCCAATGTATCCCTTTTTATAGTACCTTTCTTTTCACATAATATCCCCTAAGATATTATTCAATTTAAGCCAGTTTTTTTAAGTAAGACTAGGGGTACTATATATCACATTATATAGTAGATACTTTATCCCTTAAATTGTAAAGGTTCGCAAGTAAATTTATCTGCTTATTTATTATAAATTCCCTTTTAATTTACTTTTATGAAAAATTAAAATTTTTAAAAATTTTTTTTTTTTTAAATAATTTTATAAATATATATAATATTATAGTAAATTTTAGTTTTTAATTATATAATAAATAATTTAAGGTTACTTATAAGTTAAAAATTTGTAATTTTTAAAAAAATTATAAATTAAAAAATTTTATTATTAATCTTTAACCATCTTATTAATATTTATTTTAGCAATTTAATCATAATAGAATATTATAAAATTTATATTATAAAGAATAACTTTAATTATTACAATTTTTATAATTATTAAAAAATTTTATTCTTTTATTAATAGTAAAGTAATTCAATTAGTTTGAAAACATATGAATTTTAAGAAAATTTTTAAAAAATTTCTTAATAAATTTTTTTTAATAAAGTTGATAAAAATATATATTAATCTATATTTTTTATATAATAATTATATTATTAATATTAATATTTTATTTTTTAATAAAAATTAATACTTTTTTATGTTTCATAAACAAATTTGCCTGCTCTACAGTTTAAAAGATAACTTATCTAAATAGTATATTATGATATAATATAATTATATTATATTATAATATATTAGTATTTATCTTATATATAATATATAAAATAATATTTAAATTAAAATTAAATATTTTAATAATTACATATTATTTATTTAAAATTAATTTAATATAAATTAATTTTAATTGAAATATAAAAAATAATAAATTAATATAATTTTATTAAATTAAATTTTAATTTAAAAAGAAAAAAGAATAAATTTACTTATAATTAATATTTATTTATACAAGTAAGATATTAAATATTTTTGTTATAATTATAATAATTAAATCAGTTTTTTTAAATTAATAATTATATTTTAATTAATATTATTATAAATTTGATAATAAAATTTATAAAATATTCTTTATTATCATGATTTTATAGTTAACAAAAATTATAATATTATAATATTTTTTTAATGAAGTATAATAAATTTTTGAAAATTTTCAATTTTATTAAACTTAAAATTTTTATAAATATTTCAAAATATATTAAAAATATCAAAAAATAATTAGTATTTTAATTTTATTTTATAATCTTTTTTAAACATAATAAAATAAAATTAAAACTTTAATTAAATAGAAATTAAGAAATTCTAATTTTTTTTTTTTTTTGTAAAACACGTCTTTTAAAAATCAATGATTTTTACTATTTTTACTATTTTGAACTTGATAAAACCACTAAACCTTTAATTTTATGGATTTTTTAATTAACATTTTAAAGTTTAATTTTTTACTAAATCCCGAAGTGAACATACTTAGAAAAAACTCGACATCACGGCTCATATTTTCAAAATGAAAGAGTAGGAATGGATGTTTACATAATAAATATTTTTATCGGTGCTTTTCATTAGAAATAATAATCTAAAGAAAGGATTATTATGCTTTTTTTTTATTTGCATAATATATTTCTTTTATTTTTTTTTTTTAAAAAAAAAAAAAGAAATGTGAATCTCAACTGTTGAAATACTTCACTTATTTGTTTAAAATGTTAAATTTATTATAAAAAGGTTATCGTTATTGTAAAATACATCTATTTAAAGTTTCACATTTATATCAATATAAATAATAAATACAAGAAAAATGTACAAAATGAGAAAAAATATATTTGAAAAAAGAATATATAAACAAAAGAAAAAAGTGTAAATTGCCGGGAGAAATTCTTCTAATTAACTAATTAATTAATAAATTATTCTAATTACTTAAATTCAGCCAACAATTGATATTTGCGCTTTCAAGTACAGGTGGTGTATACGGAAAATTCGATGTAATATGGTTTTGTTTTTTTGATTTTTTTACGCCAACTTTTCTTTTATTCTTTTTTTCAACTGGGCGAACGAAATGCTTCCATACGGTCTTATTCCTTTTCGGTGTATATTTATATTCAGGGAATTTGATACGATGAATTTCAACAATTTCTTTGCTCAAATCCTTATAGATGTTTAACTCATCTTCGGTAAGATTGTTCCATATCCTAGCTATGATTCTAGAAAACTCACGTTCGTTATAATGTGCTAAAGCTGGTGTCTTGTTCTTCTGCCCGTGTGCTATTTTACGGAAAATCATGAAACAATTGGATGGTCTTTTAATGTGACCATCTGAAGTTGCAAAAGAATTACTTTCAACAAATTCTTTGACCGTAATTGGAGGAGGGATCATGTTCAAAAGATTTTTAACAATGATATCATCAACTTGAACCTGAAAATTTTCACAATTATTATTAGGAAAAGTTGACTCTGAACTGATGGGAGAAGGAGGAAATTGAAAGAATAAATCGGTCGATTCTTGAGTTAAATACATTGTATATTTAATAATTTATAATAAATTAGCGATTTTTATTATTATTTTGATTGTCAGATATTGTTATTTGTTCTTTTGCTTTTTTTTTTTTTTAGATTTTTTTTTTTTTTTTGTAATTTCAAAAATGAAACCATCGCTATTTATATTGCAAGTCTCATGGTTGATTCAATAATTTTTTCTTAAGGAGTTTACCATATCATGTAGAATACGTAGTAATCGAGTAATGTAAAACCTTTGATTCAAAGAAAAAGGTTACATACAAGGAATGCTTCAAACTTTTTCTAAAGAATAATGTCGCGGTTACACTTACGCCAAGCATCGAAAAATTCTTTTTTGAAACAAACAAATTAATTTTATGAAATTTTCGTTTATGGCTTAACTCTGATTCTTTATTTAAACATTTAAGAATACCTTTCCAACATTTCCATTTTAAGAATTCGGAAACCCGGTTTTGGTGAGCTTTGTGTACGCATCGTACGTATTGTTGTTTTTTTTTAAGGTTTCTTTTCTTTAAATTTTGATTGCATGAGGAAGAATTTTCTATAGAACAAAGTTTTTTGATCTTTGGAAATTTCTTTTTCTTTTTCTATTTGTTTAAATCGACAAAAAAGAAATTTCCATTTCTTAATCGATGGTCATAAAAAATAAAAATATATTCCAGAACAATTTTTCTTTCCCCCGTTATCTTTCGCAACTTCCTATTTTTTTTTTTAAAAAAATAGAAAAATTAATTTTTTTTTGTTTGTATCAATATAATATATTGATTTTAGAACTGTGCGACACACATGTTTGAATGTATTTCTTATTTTATCAATTATTCAATCTTTTCGATGATAATTTTCACATGACTAGAGGTGTGACAAATAAAGTGACAAATAGGATTTTCACACCGAACCAGGGACGAAAATCACAAAATTTGGCCTAATTTAGGATTTGCAATCATTTTAATTCCGGCAGGCACTAAATTTGGCCAGAATTTACTATCGTAATGTTGGCCAACCTTGCTTAATTCCTGCCAAATCACAAAATTTCACAGAATTTACTTTTATCACATACTGCACCGAACCAAGTCCCTGGAATACATTACATAGATTTTTTATCGTAGAATAGAAAACAGACCTATTTTTTTTCCTAATCGGTCTTTGTACAAAGTAAGACAAGTCTCGTGCTCTTTATCAAAGTATTAATCGTCCCCATGAGGTTCCCGGTCAAAGATCATCAAAACACTTGCAAAGTATATTCTTTTTTGGTGAGATCGCCTTACGCAAGTTAACCTACAAAGTTGAATATAGAGTACTCTTAATCCTAATCATAATCGATTAGGATTCTCACTCGATTACCAATAGTAGATTTCGTTTCGGATTATTTCTCCCTACCCTCGAAGGCAAATTACGGACCGTCCTGACTAGGCTTGGTCTTTATTTTATTTTCGAACGAAATATTAACGGACCGTTCTACCGGGCTTGGTTTATATTTTATTCGAAAAATTTTAGTTATTTTTTAGAGTTAATTATGGAGTTAATTATCGATTGTAATAGGCTTTGATCGGGCTTGGATTTTTTTATTAAAGGAAAAAGAAATTTATCGTAGAATAGGTAAAATTTTTTTTTTTTTTATGTTTGTATAAAAAAGGGGGGTTATTTTTTGATACCTGTTAAATTATTTAATTATTTTAAATTAATTAAAATTAAAATTATCATTATCTTTATTTTTTTTAATTAAAAATTTTTTAAAAAAAAAATGCCTGCAAAACTTTCTACCATTGCTTATGTCCACGAATCTACGGAACGTCTTACACAAGACTTCACTGTCAAAGAGATTACGGCGGTATCAAGGTTATCGGACGATGACGCAACAAAGGTAATTTATTTAAAAATTAAGGCGTTCATCCCTTCAGACCGGGATATCGAAACCCAAATAGAAGAGTTTGATACAGGAGATGTGATTTTTTTAAGAGGCAAATTTATTGCATGTGTAGGGTGGTATTCGGTAAGTACCATAATTTATTTTGTTTAATTATATTTTTTATCTTAATTTTCAAAAAAAAATTAAATGTCTTCTCTACTTCTTTTAAGGTAAATGCCACATCCATCAAAGTCTTAGGAAACCTGGATTTTGACAAAATGCCATCGGTAGGAATTAGCGTCATGGTCATCGGAATTACAACCAAGACTGTCAAAAATATTGATGGAAAGCACCATCTGGAATTCTATGTCGAAGAAAATTTAGGAGAAAGGGAACCCCGGGAGTTTTGGGTGGACGCGACCTATGATCCGAACCTGAGATACCTAGCAAATAAAATGAATGCAATTAATCAAACGATGATGAGATCGACTACAGCTGTGTTGGTAGGCCTGATTGCTTATGAACCCCCTGTATATGATGAGATTACACAAGAGGAAAGGACACCCGGAAAGCATATAATTAAGCTTGAAAATATATCACTGATATCCACCCGCAATAATGTTAATAATAATAAAAGCAGTCTAAATCTACCATGGTTACAAGCAATAGCAGCAGCAGTAATAATAAATCCAATCGTATTTCGCGAGGCGCGACCCCTAGATCAAAGAGAGGTTGAACAACGCTAGCACAAATGGATTCAACCAGAATTCGCCTCTCAGAAGTTCTGGAATCAAATCCTATTCCTGCTGAAATGATTGCAGCTACCTCTAATGTAGGGACTGATGTCACCAATGCTGCTAAAGAAAAAAATTAAAATTAATAAGTAATGTTTGATTTTTTTTTTTATTAAAAAAATTAATTATAATTTATTATTTTAATTTTTAAAATAAAATCTAATTTATCGATGTATCACACTCACCCTTTTGTATACACCTTAAAAAATCCTGCTTTATCCCTTTGCGATATTTTTGCTTTCGTCATTTTAACATTATAATTAGAATATTTTTATTTAATTTATAATTTCGTAAATAAAGGATAAAATTTTTTTAATAGATTCTTTCATTTCCAAACTATGAAGTTATACTATATGCATATCTAGATTAAAATAATAAATATATAAGTTTTTTTTAAATAAATAAAAATAATTTCATAAAAATTTTTTTATTTTTTTGTTTTATAAATGAATTTAATTTAAGTAAAATAAAATAAAATACATATTTTAAAAGCGTGTATATAAATAAGTTAAATAGATAAATAATATACATAAAAATAATAAGTGATAAATTTCTTATCAGTCAAAAAAAAAGCCTCCCAAAAAATTTAATCAATACATTCGATTATCACCTTTTCTTTTTTTTTTTACTTATAAATAAATATACATTAATTTAATCAGATTCCCTCCTCACAAAAAAAATGACCCATCAAATTCGTGATATATTTAGGTTTGATAATGAATATGAAACATTAGTTGATCTATCAAATGATAACACATTATATGCAGATGATCTTAATTTCATATTGCCATCAACCTCAACTGATAATCGTCTAATACAAACACCACCACCACCAGTTTCACGCTGGAGACCCTGTCCTAAATTACAGAATCTATATAACAGGTAAAGATAATATGTGATTTAAGACATAACTTTTTTATTTTCATTTGATGATTTTAACCTATACTCTGAGTATAAACCTTTATTCTAAATTGCAGTTGTACCTATCATGTGAATCTATTTAAAATAAATTATTTATACATCAGGTCTAGGATAAATTAGCCTTTTATTTTAGAATAATCATCTTATGTAATATATTATAATATTAAAAATTTACCAAATGTTATTACATAATATTAAATAAAAATATTAAACTTATCTTAAATATATCATTTTCCATCCCTAATCATAGATTCCAAAATAATATTCTAACTCAATGGCCTCAAATTGCCTGTATATACAGAAGACTCTTATATCCTGAAAAGACTTCATAGATAGTCTATGATCCTTCGATTACTTATCTCTTAGAGCAGCATGTATCAGATGTTACTTTATCCTTCAACCCTAATGTAAATAGGATTACTAATCTAAGAATTTCTACATGTGACTCTTGTAGGAAACCTTCAACAAGATACATCTTTCCTCATCTATCTTTAATATCAAATGAAATCAATTCAGTTTCTCTTTATAAAAGAAAATACTTATCACCTATATATTTATATTGTTTCTTAGGAAAAACTTCCAATAGTAATCCATATTCAGAATATAAAAGTTTAACAGTTGCAATGAACTATTCATGAAATGTTAGAGAACTTGCCTTTTACTCTAAAACCTTAGGTGTTTTTTTAGAACTAAACGATAATAATAATGATAATAATATTTATCTAATTCATAATAAGATTATATAACAAGCTGCTATTTAATTATCACATAATAAACTTTACCTTCAACTATTTGCTGAAATGCTATTCATAAACTAAAGACCAAATACAAATGGTCCTTTTCAAATAGCTATACATCCTAATACTAATACTGATACATCTCTAATCAATTCTCAAAATTATCATACCTAATTACAACTTTTCTGATGAAGTATATAATGAAGACTTCTACTATATGAGATTAATAGCAGGTTTTATTCAAAAAAATGATAATTTACATATATCAATCTCTATATATGATTTTAATTTAGAACCTCTACTTTTTTCTGACCTGTTTACAGATGGAAAAGAATATTTTCATGATATAATAGACCAGTCTTCACAAAATACTAATAAAATTCGTGATGAGACCTTTGGTAAGTATATCAAATTACGTTTTATGAATATAGATCTAAGATGGAGGTTATATTACCATTGGCTTTTTTAATCCTATCTTTAACTAGAGAAATTAAGACATTATCAAAACACCTAACATCTTATACAACAATCTCAATTAAACTTTAATTATGCAGTAAATCTTTCTTTTATCAGAAATCTACTCCAATCTAGTATTTATACTTTATAAAATATCATTAATAAAAATTTGTCATTTTCTATACCAACTTTATATAAATAGGAGACACATACTTTTAGCAAAAACAATTCTACCTAAATGTAATATTACAAAAAAATGGCCTTTCAACTTTGTTTATAACTCTTAATATAACTGAGAACTGATAGACTCATCTGTGTGATATTCTATCTAATAATAATAATGGTAATATCTTACCTACAAATAGATCTTTTCATTGTGTAAATTATTTTGTATACAAATTTTAGTCATTAAAAAAAGAATTATATAAAAACCACTTCTTACAGGATTTGATAAAATTATAAATTTCTTTAATCGTATTAAATTTCAAAATTGAAATACAGCATATGGGGGCTAAGCTATTAAAATCACCTTACGGGATAAGAAATTGATTTTGAGTAAATAATGATTAAAAAAAATGC
>CAJVPP010003383.1:0-11807 GCA_910592005.1 Funneliformis mosseae | reverse complement strand
CAGGTGATCATGTATTGTGTTATATTATATTTCTGGAAAATTTAAGGGGTAGTTATATAATAATTTTAGACGATCTCAAGCGGTCAGATACTTATGACCGCTACTGTAAATCTTCACCTTTCTCTCCATTTGTATAATTGCTCAAGAGACTATAGTTCATTATATGTGTTTTGGTATTTTTTTTATGAATGCATGAATGGAATATTAGATATTTTTTTTTTGAGAATTTCTTGAATAAATTAGTTTACTAATTTATGAATGATTTTTAGGTTCTTTACTGATTAGTAATAGAAAAATTAAACCTGAGCTAATGCATCGATTGATGTTTAATATTCAAATTGACAGTATTATAAGTTTCAGTAGTATTAAAGTAAAAGGGCTTAAATTGCTAAACAATCAGTTTTTAATTAATTTCTTTTAGATACAGATGAATTTTCTTCTGACGAAATCCATCGATTTTAGATGAATTCATAAAATATTAAGAAATTAAATGTTACTGGTAGTAAACCATTTCCTGGTGAATTCTTTAAACCATTATCTGATAATATAATTATTTCAAGTAAAATGCTTGATTTAATGGTTAAATACTATAATACGACTTATATCATATTTAATTTTAGAAAGCCATTTGATAAGAATTCAGAAGATAGTATAACAATTTAGGTTAAAATGAATCAATTCAGAAGGTGCTGAATTGGTTCTAAAATCTTTAGATCATTGATGTCTTTATGATATGTAAAAAATTTGTACATTTTGGCTAAATTTATTACAAATGATAATACAGTCAATTATTATCCTGACCAAGTTCAATATTATTTTATACATAAGGTCAATTTGTCATCTAAAAAGGCTGATATTTTCTTTTTTTTTTTTTTTTTTTTTTTTAAAGTGCGGTAGTTCTACATAATCTTTATTATAATAAAATTATAATATAAAGTAAAATACATATCAAGAAGAAAAAATGAAAATCTCGTACAGAAAAGAAAAAACTAAACTATAGAAGACTGACCCTACACTCCCCCAAATCAATTCTAATCTAAGCTAAAACTATCACTTCTAAGTACAATCAAAAAGTAAAACAGGAGAGGGCTTAGCCACTACTGCACCAAAAATTCATCCAGTGAGATCTAAGTTGCACCATGGTGTTTATTGGATCAGCATAATTGTTGTTGGTAGGAATACCGTAAGAAAGATCAAAACCTGAAGAAACGAAATTATCTAATTTATTTTTTAGGCTAATATTTGCAGCTTTCTCGATGGTGGATTGACGATTACACCTATCAATCCAAAAACGTTGTGATTCATCATAAATGAAGTGCATGAAAGATGAACATGCGGCTAACGCTGTAGGCATATGTGAAAGGTTGTTGTAAATAAGTTCAAAGAGAGTGGTAGGAACGATGCCAAAAAGGCTGATATTTTCTAGTATTTATTTATTAGTATAAACTTACAAGTTCTCTAAATATGCAATATTATTTTAGCAAAAAAGAAACATGTAATATTAAATTATGGAATACTAAATTTTATCTGAAAAGTTATGATTGTATAATACCAGTTCATCATATTTTGGGTCAATTTATACTGATTAACTATCAAATTTCAGCCTGGTGAAATGCAAAAGAATATTTGGCTGTTAATCTAATTAATAGAAAATACTATTTGTAAAAATAAATTGAATATTTTTAGCATTATTTGGTTATTAATCCTAAATATCAATTATATTTTTTTCTGAATTTTATTTTATTTTAAAATATTTTAGCCTATTTTTGATATATATCAACAGATGTAAATCAGATATCAATTGGTTATAAATAAGATAAGTTGAACTTTAGCTAATTTCTAATGTATGCCAATTGAATATAAATTACTATAAATAAGATAGGTTGAATTTTAGTTTATTTTTGATGTATACCAACAGATGTAATTGAACATCAATCAGCTATAAATAAGATAGGTTAAATTTTAGCTAATTCTTAGCTGATTTCTAATGTATACTAATCAGATATAAATCAGCTATAAATAAAATAGGTTGAATTTTAGCCAATTTTTGATGTATATTAATCAGATGTAAATTAGACATCAATCGGCTATAAATAAGATAGGTCAAATTTTAGCTGATTTTTGACATATGCTAATAGGCAATAAGTATGTCAATCAGATATAAATAAGATAAGTTGAATTAGAGTTCTGAATGAATCGAGTTAAATTAAGTTTAAAGATCAACTCTATTTGACTCTCTTTTTCAAGTCAAGTTGAGTCAAATTTATTTTATAAAATCTTTCAATTTGATTTAATTCGAGTTATATAAATTTTAAACTTGACTCAATTTAACTCGACTTGATTTTAACTTAATTCGATTTTGAAAAAAAATAAAAAAAAATAAAAAGATCAGGAAGGGAGGGGAGGAGGAGCGAACGATTCATTATCGTTCTTCTTAAATAATTTTTTTTATCATTTAAGTCAAACAATTTATCATCATTTTTCTTAAACGATTTTTTTTATCATTTAAGTCAAACAATTCAGGTCATCATTCTTCTTGAATGATTTTTTTATCATTTAAATCGAATGATTCATTATTGTTCTTCTTGAATGATTTTTTTATCATTAAAGTCAAATGATTCAGGTCATCATTCTTCTTGAATGATTTTTTTTTATCGTTCAAGTCAAATGATTTAGGTTATCATTTTTCTTGAATGATTTTTTTATCATTCAAGTCGAACAATTCGTTATTATTCTTCTTGAACAATTTTTTTTATTATTCAAGTCAAATGATTTATTATCATTCTTCTTGAACGATTTTTATCATTCAAGTCAAACAATTTCTTATTGTTCTTCTTGAATGATTTTTTTATCATTCAAGTTGAACGATTTTTTATCATTCTTTTTTAATGATTTTTTTATCATTCAAATCAAATGATTTTTTATTGTTCTTCTTGAACAATTTTTTATCGTTCAAGTCAACTCAAGTTAACTTGAATCAAGTTGAGTTTAAATTGAATTGAGTTAAATATTTAACTTAACTTAATTCATAAATCATCAAGTCAAAAAACATAAACTCAACTTGATTTAAACTTGACTCAGCTTATCTGACTTGTGAGTTAACTCGACTCGTCTGGAACTCTAAGTTGAATTTTAGCTAATTCTTGATTGATTTCTAATGTATGCTAATTAGCTAAGCTGATTTTTGATAATTTATCAATTTTAGGCTAATTTTTCGCATGTCTGATTTTTTGATTTTGATTAGTAATAATTACTAAAAATAATCATCTGGACTATATACACAAATCAGGCAAAAAATCTGGCTACTATTTTTTTCATAGTAATACTAGGATCATTAATAATATTTACGCTATTACATTATTATTGCGCATATAGATGATAGCATTTTATTAATTAATAAAGTTTGTTCATATCAGGGCTTTGTCTTAGTTTTAACAGTGTATCCTACATGTAGGGTATGTGAAATAATAAAACAAAATTACCAGTAAATAAAGGATTATAACACAAATATAAGCACTTCACTAGCACTTCTTTACTAGAAATATATTGAAGACAAAAAAATAACTTAATGCTAAGATTATATTTTCTAGCAAAATTAATCTAGGTATGTCATAATTGAATTAACGTAATTATAATTGATATAATGCATTTTGTTAGATGTAATATTTTGACAAATGTAATGCATTTTGACAGAATTTTATAGACGTTAATTTGACAGATTTTTATATTTTAATTAATATATATTTTATAATAAACAATATAATTTTAACAGATTTATAATGCAATTATAGGTGATTAATTATAATTTCGTTAATTTCAACCTTTTTGACCTTTTGATCAATAAGGACTAGATTCAGTAATAGGTTTCAATAATTATAATAAAAATTTATATTTTATTATACATCTAATTATACTTTTTAAAATATTCAGCACTTATATTATAATAATATTTAAAATTTATTAACTTCAAAAATTTATTTTAAAATAATATATATATTATTTATTATTTAAAAAAATATTGATTTGATACACTATTTTTGCTTAAAAATATAAGATAAATTGTAATCTATAGTAAATTTCTTATTCTTTTAACATCGTGATGGG
This sequence comes from Funneliformis mosseae, assembly GCA_910592005.1. Classification (NCBI taxonomy): domain Eukaryota; kingdom Fungi; phylum Glomeromycota; class Glomeromycetes; order Glomerales; family Glomeraceae; genus Funneliformis; species Funneliformis mosseae. Next base: position 7,703 of record CAJVPP010003383.1, on the reverse strand, counting down.
TTACTAAAAAATTTATTAATTAGAATATAAAATGTAAACATTAATAATATAAATCTTTATTATAATTACCTAATCTCTTCTAAAAGTGAGTTCAAAAAAGTTTGAAATATCTTGTACTATTACGCGCCTATAATCTTCTTCTAGGTCTTAAAGAGCTTCACTATGAAAAAGACAAAAGTTCTAAATATCAAAAAATTATTGAAGTATCAGACAAATATGTTCAATTCTTAATTTCTTATAAATTATATAAATTAATTTATATTTTTTCACTTGTATAGTAATCTCTTATGAGATTTTTCCATTTTTGACTATATTATTGCTCGTAAAATTTGTATTATACTGATTATTTATTCTAAATTTACAATACATGAATTATTTGAATTTTGAATTTTTTTAACAATAATTCAACACAGCAAGAAGGTATCAAGATTTCAATTCAATACACTCAAAGGTATGAAAGTATACCTATATAATTTTAATTTAACACACTCAAAAGGTGCAAAAGCATACTTATGTGTAAATTTTAATTCAACATACCAAAAAGGTATAGAAGCATACCTATGATAAGATTTTAATTCAACACACAAAAGTGTAGAAGCGTATCTAAAGTTTCAATTTAATACCCATATTTTGAAAGGTAGAAGCATACTCTATAAATATATTAAAAATCTATGTCTCTATTTAAATAAATGCTCAAGATTAAAAAAAACTTTAAAAAAAAAACTTCTTCTTTTTCGTATATTGACTATTTTTTTAAATGAATGTGTCAAATATTTTATATAGTTAAATAGGATCTCAGAAACTTATAATTGATGTTATTGGCAAGCTCATAAGTAAAAAAATCATAAAATTTTTTTATAGATTTTACCATAAATAGATAAATTAAACTTTAATTTTTGCCAATAATATCAATTATAAGTTTTCAGAGTTCTAGTCAAATTACATAACTTATTACATAAAAAAATCTCAATATTTAAAACTTTAAATATACTTTATTTCTCTATTCTTTTAAGCTCAATAAACAAAAAAAACAAAAATCGTGCGTAGATTTGAAAGATAAAAAAGTATCCAAAAAATCCTATAAACCATCATCTAGAAACCAACAATTATTAATAATTATTCACATTTTTATAAATATTAAATAAAAAATTTTTCATACAAAAATTTTTTTATAAAGAAAAATAAATTATTCTACTTTTTGAGTCCAACATGCAGACACAATATATAATTTTATTATACCTTCCTTACTGGTTACGTTTTAATTTTCAAAAATCTATTCTTATAAACTCTTAATTAGAGCAGATACAAAAAGTATAAAGCAAGGCAGGAAAAGCAAATTCTTATAAGTATAACTTTTTGTAATTATGGTATTAAATTATTACTGATTTCATTTGAATTAGATATATAAGTGTAAAACCTTAAAAAATGCAAGCGATTAAATTATAAGCTTTCAAAAAAAACTCACTAAAGCAATGCGTAATGAGTCATTGCATTTCAAATTTGAGGAATTTGAAGTATCATTTTCAAATCTTTGAATTATAATTATTACTGTTTTTAATTAATATTTTTCTTTTCACATTCAGTCAGATATTGAGGTGATACATAGAAAAAGAGACAAAAAATAGGTAACAAAAGTCTATCTTCATTTGAACAAGTGTTGAGTGATAAATTTTCAGTTGATAATCTTCATATAAATGAAGAAAATATTCATTTATTGATTGATAAATGGTGTAAAATAGCTAAATATAGTTAAAGAAATACACAAACAAGAGTATATTCTTTATCATTTTATCTTAGTAGCTGTTTGAGCTGAATTAACATTTGTATATATATTGTATTTAGTTTGTTGTGATATTATATTATAGATATGATTAAAACATCAGCAACTCATATTTTTGAAAGCAAGTAGGATGATTTGATAAATAATATAAAGGCATTATGACTTTCAATAATTTCAGTTATAATAAAGAATGTGATATAAAGGCATATTTAAAGATTTTCATAAAGAAAGTAAGTAGATCATCTGGTTACAGATGATTACAGTTCATTTCTAACATCCATTATTTTAAAATAAAGATAACTTGAAAGTAACTGAATATTGCTATCAAAGCTAAGAAGGAAAAATTATATATTTCTAAAAAATGGAAACAGAAAGCTTTAAAACTCATAAAAATTTTGTAAGTATCTACCAATTCTAAAATTCTTTTTGAATATAATATGACCTATTTTGCTGACATATTGCCTACTATAGCAAAAACCAATTTGAAAATGACCGTAATTTGTTAACAAGAGTGTAAATGAAGTATAACTATATAATTAAATTTATTTCATGACTTTTAGACTAATATTCAAAAATGATGATGAGATGAAACTGGATTGATAAGTTCATACCTTTTTCTTTTTATTGTTTCATTATTTGCTTTTAACTTGTCATCTTCATTAGTGGTGAGACAATGCTGAAAGCATCAGCAATTTTGAAGAATAAATCACTACGAGATGATTACCATTAAAATAAAATTGACTTTCTAATAAGTATAAGTGAGATTCTGTTAAAAATATCAATAGTAGAAGTATTAGGGATACCATGCGAATCTAATCACTTTCATTATGTGAGTGATCAGAATAGATCATGAAAATGCTGAAGATACTCATCAACAATATCGCTATCAGTTATTTTGGTGATTTTGAGATGTTAAGGAAAATAAAATTTCTTGGTATCCAAATTTATGATAAGATTTATGATATATAATTAGCTGAATCAATATATAATTAATTCTTTTTCTCTCATAGACAATACATTTTATGTCTACTTCATAAGCATGCCGTTTTTGACAACATATTATTACAGGCTTGAGTATACATTCACATGCCTGAAAACAATGTGAACGCTTCACAAGGAGTTACTAAAATTTGCTTATAATCTATGAAAAGTAAGAGTAAGTTATTAGACAAAAGGATTTTTGGGTTAATAATACAAATTGATCTGAAGTTTTTCTTAAAATCAAATTAGGATCTAGTCAAATCAAGCGTATCAAACATTATAAGTTATATTGATGGCAGAAATAGTGAAGCAAGTGATATTTTGATAGACCCAGTCAAACAATCTCCAAAATAATCAAGGGTCAGAAAGTCATAGCTGTATTGCTTTGAACTTTTCTACGGCTTTTTTCCTCTAGCACTACTATTAATTGGGATGTCATTATAAAGTTAATTTTTGATGAGCCTTTCTTAATTTTTCTGGAGAAGCATCAAGCCTTATTTCTAACGTCTTATAAGGATCGGTTGAACTAAACTCAGCAAAACTAATATCTACTATTTTACATGTTTATTTTTTATGTAATTAATAAAATATTTGCTTACGAAAGTAATATAGCTGGTTGTGCAATTTTATGAACCACATGTTAATGCATTAAAAATGTATGTTAATCAGTCCTGAGATGGTTATTGTACAACCGGGCAGTGCGACAGGAAAATATTCGTTTTTCTAACAAATTTTTTATAATTCTTTCTTACTCAAATATGCAAATAGGACATTTTATTATAACGTCCTAAGACATATTAATTAGTAGATTATATCGTTCTAGGACATATTAGTCTTGAACAAGTAGTGTCCTAAGACATATTAATATAATATATTAATATGTCTTAGGACACTACTCCTCAAACTGAAGTATTATTTAAAATAAAAAAAAACAAATAAAAAATATTTATAAATTATTAATATCTTGGTAATAGTAAACGAACTAACCCTTAAAGCATACATAAGGTAGATATAATAAGTGTAAATGTTTTAAGTATTTATATATTTTTTATTTATTTATTTACAGAACTTTGTAATTCCATCTAATGAACTATTGAGGAATTGTAATTTATTGTGGGTCATAATGAATTTGATGCGTTTTGGATGGAAATGCAAAATTGCATTAGATTATATTTGGCTTCCCGATTTCTAGAACATAGTTTTTATACAATAACCTTTTAATTAGTGGCTGTCAAAATCTTTCTTACGAGTCATTAAAAATATTAAATATGTTGTATTTTTAATAAAATAATTGATTTTAAAGCTTAATCGCCACAGAATTAAACAGGTACATTAAAATCGATATCAAATTGGGGTGCGCGGTCAACTAATTTTATATGGTATCATTACTATTGAAAGATTTTTCATGTATTCACGTGCTTTTTTTTCTACATTTAAATAATATAAAAATACACAATAACCTAAAATAATGTGACACCTCGCTTTCTTGTGGAAAAACCAAACAGGCTATGATTTATAATATTTTTAATATTTTGTAGAATTTAGAACATAAAGAGTTTAAAGTTATGGAATTATGAAAATACAGTAGTACATCCGATTATATCGATTTAGTAAATGCATCCCCCAGTGTCACATGATATCACTGAATTTGTTAACCACTCGCAGAATTTACCGCAGAAAATCATTGTATTTTCACATGGCAAATGCATGATTAATGATGATATTAATGTTCTCTTATGTTTCATAGTTTTCTAGTTTTCTTTATTAACCATTGTGGTTCAATAGGATTTATCACACTTTTAAACCATACCAATTCACAATCATTTTTTGCTTTAATCTGATTTACGTTCACGATGTTAATGGAGGTAAGATCTAGATTGTTTAAATTTAAATATATATAACGCGATCTTTTAACATTAATTCGTTTATTTTGTAGATCATAAGTTTCTTCCTTTCTCCGCTTTCTTATCTCTTTGAACCTTACTTTAGTCGTGCTACTAATGTATTCACGTCACGAAAAACCCAACGTACAGCTGTAAAATCGATTTTTATATTTCTTCTTGTTGTAATTTTAGTTACTATTGCATTTCTAGCATACTTGGGTTTTTACATGATTTATGTCCCCAAAATTGCTCATGTAAAACCCATTTATTTGCAATACGAGTAAGTTTATAGATCATATATAAGGTTGTTGAAAATTTGTAATCATGCTAAAGGTTTTTCTCCTAAACAATATTTTCAGAAATGACAAACCTCCGTATGCAATAGTAGATTTCACGGAAAATGGCCAATACGATGCTGTACGTTAATTTATATATATATATATTGATCTTTTTGCTGTGTTTACGTTTAAGTTATTAAGCCATTTTTCCTTCCTTAGCTGTTAACAGCGGATCAAGCATATGATGTTTCAATTGATTTATATGTTCCTAATTCAGATAGGAATATTGCATTAGGTTAGTGAATATTTATATTAATACAAGCATGTTATTTTTATTAAAATTAATCATTATTTTTGTGGGATGGTAACTTTAATTAATTCTAGTTGTATATGATTCACCGTTTAGGTAACTTTATGATCGGTTTAGGATTAAGGGCCAAGAATGAGACGGTGCAATTTTCAAGTCGTCCGGTAGGTTTTTTTTAAAATCAAAAATTTTTTTATTTGAAAATGATCTATTTCAATAATCTTTATCTTAACTAGTGCATCCTTACATATCAATCGGGCATGCTTCGCGTCTTTTCCACTTTATGGCGATTAATTCCTTTGGTGTTAGGTTTCACAAAAGAAGATCAAAAACTAAAAATAGTTATGCTGGAAAATATGATTGAGAGTGAAGTAAGTCCTATATAAGTAAATTTTGTATAACTTGTTTATTTAATACATGCAAATTGATTTGGTCTGATTTTAATTATTTAGGAAAAGCCAATTACGGAAGCATTGATTACCATATCAAACAGTCATCTTGAGGTATATAACGCTCATATTCGATTGGATGCTCACTTCAGAGGCTTGCGGTATTTATTAAGATTAATTCATCAAAATAATTTTTAAATTTAAGTTCAAATTAGAAATTTAATTTTAAATTTTCTATTACAGATACTTTATGTATTACCATCCGATCCCCACTGCAATTACTTTCATGTCCATGTTTCTCACATGGGAAATATTATTTTCAATTTTCGCATGGAAGTCATTTGTCTCATGGTGGAAAAACAAAGCAATTGCTATGCAGAACGCTCCAATCACATCTGAAGGCGAGGTCGGAACAAGCAATAATACTGATGAAAATCAAGATGAAGATTCGGATAGAACGTGGTTGGAAGTTGGTCGACTTGGTGATACCGTAGAAAGAAACACGAATGATAATGAAACTTCGGAGAGCGAATATGAATCAGTAAGTAATTTACGTGATATAATTTTTGATAAACTGTATTAATATCATTAACTAATTCAATTTTAATTTAAAGTCCCGTCCTGGTTCTGTAATTTCACCTGCGGGTACAGCGTTAGTTTCCGAAGCTGGGGACACGAATTACAATACAGAATCATATATCACAGATGATGATGATTCACAATCACAATCACATAGTACCGTTTCACGAACTTTAGATGACAATGACGATACAGCATCAACAGAGAGTGATGATCAATTTGATGATGACGACCAAACAGAAGGAAGTGCTACACCAACTTCTCGAAGTCGTAGAAGTACAACATCTGCTGAAGCATCAACAAATGAATCAGAATTAGACGATAGACCTAGTTCTAGTATTTCAACGGCGGTATTACAGTCCAGATCGCCTAATAGAAGGACTGGTTATTAACTTGAGAAAAAGAATTAATGGATTATCAATAATTTCTTTTTATTATTTTCGATTTTTGTTTAGCGTCCTTTCCTTATAATCATTTCGTTAAACTTAATTTATAAATGTATACATACATAATCAGCAACTCATTTTTCTCTTGAAATATTGACGTAAATTATAATCATTATTATAACTTTTTTTAATTTTAAATATACCATTATTGTTTTTTCATTATTTTCATTATTTCATAGTAATACAAAATAAATTGTGATAAGACCAATATCTTAAACAAAGAATTTACTACTAAAGAAACTCTCGAATGGCCTGAAATGTGACATTAATGGTAGTTTTGGTTTTATAAAAACATTGGATGATATGTTTGCAGTAGGATCCGTTAGACTACAAAAAGAAAAGGTGGGTTAAAAAGTATACGATCATTGATTAAAGGTGTTCATAATTGTATACATACGTGGTAAAATGTTCTTTTCTCAACCATCTACCATTTAATTTTCTAGCAGTTTTCGCATTAGTTCTAGTACGCTGACCTCTTACGGGATAACCCATAGCATGTCGTTTACCTTTATAATCACCAATTGTTCTATGATGTAAAATATTATTTTTTACTTTACGACGTAAATCACTTTCTAAAGTCATATTTGATAATTCTAAGGAAATTGTGTTTAATTGAGATTCTGATAGATCAGAAACTTTACATGAATTATGAATTGAGAATTTACTACATATTTGTTGTGCTGTTTTAGGTCCTATTCCATAGAAATAAGTTAGAGCAATCTAAGGAAGATAATTTTTTTTTGTTAATTGTAATAAAAATTTGATGTGAATAATAATAGATAGAAGTAAGTACTTACTCTAAAAAGCTTTTTATCAGGTAAATTAACACCTAGAAGTAAAACTGTCATTATAAAATGCAAAAATCGAGAATTGTTTTTTTTTAAAGAAACTTTTTTTTTATGATATCGATGGAATCTGATTGGCTTATAATTTGATTATCCAATAATAATATTTTTTGTTCAATTCTAATCTATTTTGATCCGATCCAATTTTTTTGAAATTATTTTAACCAATTAAAAAATGGTAAGAATTGAGCAGATAAATTCCAAATTGATCTGTT
>CAJVPP010003382.1:0-11809 GCA_910592005.1 Funneliformis mosseae | reverse complement strand
AGTGAAGATAATACCAAATGGACAGATATGGAAATTAAAAATTTACTTGAATTTTGGGGTGAAAATTTAGAAGATTGTAAACGCAGAAAAAAAAAAGTTTATTAAAGGATAGTAAATGCAAATATATTACCAGGTAGATCTTATGAGCAAATTAGAAATAAAGTGAGAAAATTACGCGAAATGTACCTGCAAAAAAAAAGCTAATTCTACTAGTGAAGGAAGTGTCAATTGGGTTTGGTTTTCACAAATGAAGGAAATTTTATCATAAAGTAAAGCTGTTAATCCAGATTATATTACAAATTCTTCAACTATAAATTCTATTTCTGATAATGAAAATTTAATTAATAAAGAAAATGATGGAAATGTTAAAACCAAGAAGAAAAAAATAAAGTAAATAGAATTGGTGGTTTATCTGAAGTAATTTTTGCTATAGGTGAGTTAAGGGATAGGTTTTATAAAAAAAAACTAGATTTAAATAAACGTGAAATTCAAAAAAAAGTTTAAATTAGAAGAAAAATGATTAATTCAACAATATGAATTAGAAAAAGGTAAGTTAGAAATAGAAAAGTTACGTGCTGAAAATGAAAAAGTTAAATTAAAATTAGAAATATTAAAATTTCAAAGAATAAACGAATAAATAAATAAAATAAAGCATTTTTTGGGATTATGATTTTTAATAATTTTTTGTCTAAATATTCAATATGTGATTATAAAATTTTCATAATCCAGTTTTAAAGTGTCAGCTTTGTACATTTGTATGATCTATTATAATTTTTCAAAATAAAAGATAATTTATTTATTTATCGTTCAATTCGTATCGAATGATATATTATCATTTTTCAGACTGAAAGATGATTTTTTTATCGTTTAATTAGTATTGAATGATTTGTTATCATCTTTCAGACCAAAAGATGATTTTTTTATCATTCAATTAATATCAAATAATTTTTATATTATTTGATTGGTATCGAATGATCCATTATCATCTTTTAGAACTGAAAGATGATTTATTTATTTATCGTTCAATTTATATTAAATAATACATTATTATTTTTCAGACTAAAAGATGATTTTTATATCATTGATTATTATCAAATAATTTGTTATTATCTTTCAAAACCAAAAGATGATTTTTATATTATTTGATTAGTATTGAACGATTTACCATCATCTTTTATAACTGAAAGATGATTATTATATTATTTGATTAGTATTGAACAATCTGTTATCATCTTTTGTAACCAAAAGATGATTTTTATATCATTCAATTAGTATCAAATAATTCATCATCATCTTTCATAACCAAAAGATGATTTTTTTATTCTTTAATTCATATCAAATGATTTATTATCATCTTTTATAACTGAAAGATGATTTTTATCATTCAATTCATATTGAATGTTGATTTATCATTGATTTAATCAAATAAAACATTTTTATTTTTAAATTTATTTGTAAAGTTAATTTTTATTAATTATTTAGGCAATAAACTGATTTAACATTGCATTTCTTTTAAATTCTCCTTCTAACTTTAAAATTTCATCACTTTCATTTCTAAATCATATTAATTATCATAATAATAATCATTGTCTTGAACTTCCCAAATTTCACTACAAATTTCAAGAAAATTATATAATAATATAGCACAATCAGCTAAATTAATAGCTGTTTTTACATCTTTTATAGATATTTCTTTTAAAGCTTTAAATCTAGTTTTTAATCTACCAAATGCATGTTCTACAATAACTCTATACTTTGAATGAATAAAATTAAACTGACGTTATCTATGATTAGAAGGATTTTTAAAAGGAAATATCAAAAAGGAAAAATTAGATATGCTGAATCACCTAGCACATAATCTTCACCTTGAATATATTCAATTCTATTGAGATAAAAATCTGAATTGGTATAAACTCGTACATTATGTACCAATCTAGGCCATCTAATTATATAATGAATAAAAATTTTGCAAAAATCAACAATTCCTTGATATTGAATTGCATATCTTTTTTTTCTTGTAAAAAATGCTATTAGATCTTGTGTAGGTGCTTCATTTAAAATAAAATAAGTTCTATCTATTGTTCTAATAATATTTTGAAACCTACCAATATTTGAAATCCTGTATGAATAACTGTTCTAATATTATCTTTAGACCATTAAAAAAATTCTGATTTTTTATTTCTTATAGCTCTCATTACATAATCTATATAAAGAATTACAGTACCTTCTGATACTCTAAATCTAGAACAAATACTTATAATATCATCTTTAAAATCAATACGTTGAAAAAATATTGCTAATTAAAAAATAACTGATACTTGTGACTTTTTTCCTTGGCTTTGAAATATTACATCATGTTGTAAAATTTGTATTAATCTATTAAACTACTGCTTTTTAATTCATAAAGTTTTTTTAAAACAGATGTTATCATACAAAGGTAATATTTCATACTATTAATATTTAGATTTATTAATATTATGTAAAGCTCTGAACAGTTCGATTCAGTTCAGATTAGATGCTAATCTGTATCTGAACTGAAAATTTTAGTTCAGTTCAGTTTAGATTATTATCTTAAAATGCTAATCTGAATCCAAACCAAACCGCAAACCGGTAAAAATTCGAATCGAATCAGAATTTTCAGATTAATCTAAAATTACGATTCAATTATATAAGAAATCCGCAATTTATATACGAAACTCTAGGAGAATTGCAAAAAATTGCAAATTTCTCTTCGAGGTTTGCGAAATTCAAAGAGAAATCGCAATTTTTGTGACTCTCCAAGAATTTCACGATATTTTTGCGAAATACTAAGAGAAATCGCAAAAATTGCGATTTTCTAAGAGTTTCGCAAATTTTTTTTGCAAAATTTGCAATTTTTTGCGACTCTCCAAGAGTTTCGCATATAATCAAACCGAACTTTTGGATTAATCTGAAATCATCAGTTCAGTTCGGATTTATTTCAGTTTAGATTAGAATTATAATCTGAAAAAAATCTGAACTGAACCAAAAATTTTCAGATTGATTTTTATGCAATCTGAAATCAAACTAAACTGAACCGATCCAAAAAATCTTCAGATTAATCTGAACCGTTCAGAGCTTTAATATTATGTATTCGAGTAATAAGATAACAAGAAGACAAAGTAAGAAAAACTACTTTTATTAGTTCAAAAATATCATCTTCTAGTTCATTTAATTCATTATTAAAAGAATTATTTATCTCTTCTATTATTAATAATAATAAAGCATTGTTTACATCTTGTTTAATTGACATAATTGGTTAAAATTAAAATGGAACAGATCAATTTGGAATTTATCTACTCAATTATTACCATTTTTTAATTAGTAAAATAATTTTAAAAAAATTAGATCAGATCAAAATAGATTAGAATTGAACAGAGCTAATGTCACTATCGATCTGGTTTTGTTATTTATAGAAATTCATTACAATTAGTAAACAAGAGTAGGGTTGAAAAAAAATGGTAGGTTAAAAAAAAAACTCTGTTTATTTTCTTGTCAAGTAAACACATTATAAAATTTAACAAATAAATAGATAAATGACAAAGAACTATAATAGAAACACCTATTACAATAATTACTAGAATAAATTAATCAAATTATTCACAGAAATATTTTGAATAACAATCTAAAAAAAAACTCTAAAAGAATTTGAAGTTAGAATTAAGGAATTAGAATAGAGTAATAAAGATTTACGCTCACAATTCAACTATTTAGAAGAAAATGTTAAAGCTTGAGAAGAGAAAACTAAAGTCAAGCAAGAAACTATTAGAAATGTTAGAGAATAAGATGAATTACCCAATGCTAAACAAGAAATTATTAATGAATTAGAAGAAAGAATCAAAAATCTTGAATTAATCATATATGATAATACGATTGATAATTTAATTATAACAGATGCAAATAAGGATGACTGACATATTAAACTCCTTTAGTAGATTGAAAAATATTAAAAATTAACAAAACTTGATTGCAACTATTTCTAAATAACTAGCTTACCAACGTTACCTAACACAATAACAGAACTCATTTGTGATGGATCTCAAATAACTAGCCTGCTAATATTATCTAACTCTTTAATAAAACTCATTTGTAATGTAACTGAAATAACTAGCTTACCAATATTATTTGACTATTTTATGAAACTCAATTGTAATTTAACTGAAATAATTAGCTTTACCAATGTTATCTAACTCCTTAATAAAACTCAATTGCTCTTATACTCAAATAAATAGCATACCAACTTTACCTTTCTCCTTAACAAAATTCTATTGCATTCATACTAAAATAACTTGCTTATCAACCTTATCTAACTCCTTAATAATTCTTGGCTACTCACATACTAACCTAATTATCTTATTAACTTTACTTAATTCTTTAAAAGTATTAATCTTATGCTCTAATTTAAACTTACCAACTTTACCCTACTTCTTAATATAACTTAACTATAATTATGCTAAAATAAATAGGCTTACCAACTTTATCAAATTTCTTAACGAACTTATAGTTCTCAAAAAAAGTAATCAGAATTACAAAAATTATAATAAATAAAAACTAGTATTTGAAATTACTTTAAATTTTACAGATTTATTGTCAAATATATAAATATTGTGTATACATAATTTTAGCTATTTATCCTATCTCCATATTCTACAATCGTCCTTTAAGTCAAAAAAAAAATATTGTTAAAAATTTAAGCAGTAAAGACCTGAAAACTTTAATACAGCATTTTTAACTACAATTTATTAAGATTAAATAGCTATAAAATCAAAGTTCAAACTAGGCTGATTCATTGAAAAAAAAATTTGATACTTTATGATTCATTAATTGCTAAGAAAATTAAAATTGAAATTTATTTACTAAAATGACCTCAACCCTTAATAATAGCTAAAAGAATAAAAATTTAAGATTTTAATTCAAATTAAAATAGTTATAAAAAATTATTGTATAAATTATTTAATGTAGATTAATAGTATTCAAATATACAAAAAAATTTATATGTTTAATATTAAAATAAGTACAATTATGATCTGCATTCTGCATAATATTTTATAGTCAACTTTAATTTCGATTTACTAAAAACTAACAGATAAAATAGCATCAAAATTTTTTTTATAAATCTACTAAAAGGTATACTTTTTATATTAGTAATTTTTTTATATATAAATATAAAAAGCTGTTCATTGATATTTGAGGTATTATATAAAAACTTAACAAATTTTTCATTCTTTAAATTTTTAATGATTTTTTTTAATTAAAAATGTGATTGTAAGACAAGGAGATAAAGTAAATAGCTGAAATTTTATATATATAATATTTATATATTTATCAACAAATCTTTAAAATTTAAAGTAATTTAATCACTAATTTATTATTTATTACATTTTTTGTAATTCTAATTACTTTTTTCGAGAACTGTAGATTGCTTTAAAACTTAAATAACTGGCTTGCTAACTCTATCTAATTCCTTAATAAAACTTGACTGTTTATCTATAAAAATAACTAGCTTACTAAATTTACCTAATTTCTTAACAAAACTTAACTATTCTTATACAAAAATAACTAGCTTACTAACTCTACCTAATTCCTTAATACAACTTAACTGTTTCTTTACATAAAATAACTAGCTTACCAAATTTACTAAATTCCTTAACAAACTTATATTACTTTAATATTCAAATAGCTGGCTTGCCAACTCTATCTAATTCTTTAATATATCTTTATTACTATTAAACTCAAATCACAAGATTATTAACTTTATCTGATTCTTTAATAATACTTATTTATTATAAAATAAAAATAATGTATTTACCAATTTTATCTAATTCCTTAATAAAACTTTGATGTAATAATAATAATCTAACTAATTTACCAATTTTATCTAATTCTTTAAGATTTCTAAAATGTGATAATATTCAGATAAGGGCAGTGACATATATTACCTAATATCACTTTATTATAAGCCTTAACCTCCCCACCCTCAGGTAAGATATTTTGATTATGTCAATTTCCTTTTATAGAACTCATATATCAGTATGTTTTATCAGTTGTAAAATATCATATTAAATATATTATAATAAAAAATGATAAATTTTAAAAATGATAAAAAAATAGTAAAATTTATTATAATAGTCTATTTTATATTAAAAAAAATATATTTAAAAGATTCAAAATCGAAGAAAATATGATGCTGATCTTCTCTTTATAGGATCATATCTTGCTGCGCATTGCTACGAAGGAAATTATTTTACATTCTTTTATTACAAAAAAAGAAACTCGAATTTGCTGCTGAGGGAAATTATTTCACTACAAAAAAGAAATTTGAATTGCTGCAAAGTTTTATAATATGTTCAACTTTCATATTTTGATTATAAAACTTTTTTATAAATAAACGCGTAATAATTCTATTTTCAATGCAAAAATAAACCAAACTTTCTTTGTTAGCCCCAAGTTCAATAAGAAACTAATATATAATTTACCAACAAATAAATACCAAGAATTTTTATATGCTTATGTATATAGTATTATGATTAAAACTGAAAATGGTACCCCTAATCGCGCTGATATTTGTGACAAAGCAATAAAAGAATCAAATAAAATTAAAAATAAAAGTAAAGCAGAAATTGAAAATATTATTAGAAATTATCTGGCTACACCATATAATTTACCTGATATACAAATAATGAGACTAAGGCCTTCTGTACCTAGAGAAGCTTTAACTCCTCTTCTTTCTATTCTTCCTACGATTTGTTAAATCGATCTTGTATCAGAAATTTTTATCAATGTATTAGCACAAAGAAGAATAGCAAACGAGATAATAACAGCTGAAAAAAATCTTGCTGAATTTAAGCAGATATATAACATCATAACAGATTCTCAATTTCAGCATGATATGTATATAAAAATAGAGAATCTTCGAGCTGAAATCAAATCTAATAAAGAAAGAATCATTAAGTTAAAAAGAAATGCTGAATATACTCAAAAGTGTAAAGAAAAGAAAAGTTAAATACTTATCAAGAATAAGAAGATATAATATTTATGAAATTCTAGTATAATATATATTTTTTCTAAAATAAAAATCTTAAACTTAATTTAAAATGAGAAAAAACATATTTAAAAAATAAAAAAAAATATTTTTTTTATAATTCTTTAAATATATACAAAAAATAAAAAAAAGTAAATTTTATAATTTTTAACAGATATAAAAATTAGATAAAATGTATATTATATACATAATTTATATATATAATTACTACTAAATTTATAATTTATTAATTATTAATATATAATTTAAAATTACTTTTATTAAAATTTATTTATTTATTTATTAATAAAATATAAATAACAACAATAAAATACAAACATTTTATAATAATAAAAATACTATTTAATATAATATAAAATATAAAAAAATATTATAAAAAATATTTAAATATATAATAAAGTAATAATGTAATAAAAGTTAGTAATAATATTTTAAAAAAATATAAAAATAAAGTTAGTAATATTAGTACAATTTACATTCTCTATTATACCCTTTAGAACTATCTAATAGTATAATTATATTGAAATATACTTATACTGATAGTTTTACTATATAATTATATAAATATAAAATTTTGGATTAATGTAATTAAAAAAAAAAACTAACTCACACTTATCATTTTATAGGTTTCAGAGTTCTTTAATGCTAGAATTAGAAGTAAGTTTCTATGAAAGAAGGGAAGGAATTTTTTTTTTATATAAAAGAGAAAAAAGAAAAAAAACTAACTAATACTCACCTTTTTATAGGTTTCAGAGCTCTTCAAGTCTTGAAATCAGAAGTAAGTACTATAAAGAAAGAGAAGAAAGCATTAAAAAATTTTATTTTAAAAATAAATGAAAAGTAAAAACTTATACTTACCTTTTTTTGTAGGTTCTGAAGTTTTTCAAGACTTGAAATCAGAGGTAAGTTCTATGAAAAAAGAGGAGGAAAGCATTAGAAAATTTATTTTAAAAAATAAATAAGAAAAAAAAAACTTATACTCACCTATTTTTTGTAAGTTCTGAAGTTTTTTAAGGTTTAAAATTGGTAAGTTCTATTAAGGGAGAGGAGGGAGTATTAGAAAATTTGTTTTAAAAATAAAAGAAAAAAAAACTAAAATACACTCATCTTTTTGTAGATTTTAGAGTTTCTTCAAGACTTGGAATAGAGGTAAATTCCTATAAAAGAAAGGAGTAAGTAAGATTTTTTTTTAAAAAAATAAAAAAATAAAATAACATAAAATTACCTTTTTATAGATTCTGAAGTTCTTCAAGCTTTAGATTGGAGATAAGTTTTTATAAAAGAAGAAAGATGTTGAGATTTTTTTTAAAAAATAAAAAAGTAAATTAACGTGCTTACTTTTTAATAGATTTTAAAATCTCTAAACTATAAAATATGCTTTATTATATTAAAGCTGTAAAAACTCTAAAATATATCCTATATACAAAATATTAAAATAAAAATAATTATAAATATATAATTCAAAATAAACATTTTTTTTTAAGATTAATTATTTAAATTAATAATTTCATTATAAAAGAATTTTAAAATTAACTCTAAGATTTCTAAAGAAATATTTAGTTCCTTAAAAATAAAATTTCATTTGTCTTTTCTACTTTTTTTTTTGAATATAATACTTTAAATATACATTTACAATATGTATAACTTAAAATTTATCTAATAAGATAAAAATTATATAATGCTAGCTAGAATTATATATTAAAGAAAATTTAATGTAGTTCTGTAATATTTCAGCCACTAAAAAAAATAAAAAGATTTATCTAAATGAATAATATGGTGTCTTTGCAATAGAAAGGAAGGAAACTCCAAAAAAATTAAAATTTTAGTTTATAAGCCAAAAATGTTCTAAATACTATAATTTGTTCAGATTTATTATTAACTCATTTTTTATTTTTTTTTGAGTTTCCTCCCTTTCTATTGCAAAGGCCTCATATAAGAACATCTTAAAATTATTGAAAGCTGATAGAGTATCAATAAAGATTATGTAAATAAAGTATATCAGATTTTAACTATTCAAATGATCATTTTAATTTTATTGTTCAATTTTAATATAATGAAGTATTTCCATTAAAAAAAAAGTAATACGAAAAATAATATTGAAATTATTAAATAATTTTATTTAATTAATTTTAGTAAATATAGTAAAAATAAAATTTAAAAAAAGTATGCATTTAAATTATAATATTGTTCCTTTATATTCAACTTGAATATATATAATATTTTATTTACAATACTTATAAGTTTATATTCAATTATATAAACTATGACTAACCATCACATCAATTTTAAAATTTTTTTTTGATTGATGGTTTTATATAACAAATAAATCATGCTATAGTAAAAAAAGTTATTTTATAACTATATATTCTTATAATAAAAAAATTAAATAAAAAATATATTGATTATTTTGTCAAATTAATTTTTTCACTGATGTAAAGAACTCATATAATAAAAGATATAATTACTTCCTATAAATCTTTTTGAATTTATTAACTATATCTAATTTATAAATAACAAATATGAGTATTATAAAAATTTTAAATAATTATAAATTAAAAAATATTTTATTTAAAAATAATAGATTAATTTTAAATTAGCATATCTAAGAGTGAAATGAAAATTAGCTGTTTTTTAAATACTAAATTTTTATAAAAATTAAAAAATTGGAATTGTAATAAGTCTTTTTAATTTATATATTCTTTAGTATAAAATTACATAAATATCTGTTTAATATAGTAACAAAAAACTTAATTTATTATTATCAATATTATGCAATATTTTTAGAGAATTTCAGTAAAGTTTATTTAATTTGTTAATGTTATTATAAACTGACTGACTAAAATAGTTATTCTATATTCAGTGTTCAATAAACAAATATACTAAATAAATAAATAATAAAATATAATTTATTTTTTAAAAAAAATAAATAAATGATAATATATTTTTAAATAAAAAATAATTAACTTTTATAAAAACTTTATCTATTATAAGAAAAAAAGCAATTAGATTTATTAAAAATTTAAATCAAATGATATAAAAATTATAATTACCTAAATTTTGGTTAAATTGTATTTCAATTTATAATGTCATTTAAATTTGAATAAATTTAAATAAATGACTTGAATGATAAACTTGTGAATGTGATTTTATAATAGAATTATTTAAAATATAACTTTGATTTTGAATTAAAGCTTTATTTGCTTTATAAAATTCTAAAACTTCATTTCTAAATTCTTCATCAAAATCTTTAATATTAATATTTGAATACCAATTTTCAATGATTTTTTTAATTTCTAATGCAGTTGGTCTTTTTAATATATCATTATCCAAACATCTTTTTATTAAATTTATATAACATTGTGGAGTATCTTTAATAATTTCAGGACGTTGTTCATTGCAGATACTTAAAGCAAGATTTTCATCATGAGCTTTATCATCAAATGGAGGAATTTCAGATATAAATTCCCACATAATCATAGAAAAGCTATATATATCACTAGCCATAGTATAAGGTTGACCTCTTAAAACTTCAGGTGCTATAAATGGTAAAACACCACAAATACCATTTGTTTTAGATTGTTGAAAATAATTTAAAGGTTTACATAATCTAAAATCACTAATAGAAAAAATATTTTTTGTTACATTTAAAACATTACCATGATGAATATTACAATGAATAAGATGTTTTTGATGTATTTTTTCAAGTCCACTAATAATATTATGTAATTTTAACAACTTTAACATCCAATGATCTTTAATAATATTTGGTAAACATTTTTTTAAATTGCCATTTTCTGCATAATTCATTATGACCATATAATTTAAAGTATTTGGATCTTGAGTAAATCCATATAATTGAACAAATTTTTCAGTTGAATATTTTTCTAATTGACTATAACATTTATAATGGTGTTTCCACTACAATATAAAAATCAGTTTAGTATATAAAAGTTTCAAATTAAAACTAAATTATTAATTAACATACACCATTTAAAAGTTCCTCATTTTGATTTGAAAACTCATTAAGATTTATAAGGACAATATTTAATTTGTCAGATCGAACCCATTTGATGTCATTATGAGAATATACTTTTAAACTCAATCTATATCCATCTGACCAAATAGCTTTATACACAGTACTAAATTCCCCTTTATCAAGATATTCAATATTTTCAAGTTTGTTGTAAGGAATCCATTCTAAAACTTGTTTTTTATTTTGAGCATTAATTTGAATATTTTGAATAAATTCATCAATAAACTTATTTCTACTAGTCCATTTAATAAATTCAGTTTGAAATTGTTTAGAACTACATTGTTTACACCAATTGTATCCAGTGTTTTGTTCATTGCATATTGAACAAGTTCCTATTTTTTTTTTTTAAAAACATAAATCCATATTAGTTAGTTAATAAATTACTCCATATAGTTCATTAAATTGAGAGATTACAATTAAATATAAATAATTTATATTCAATAAATTATTTTTAATTAATTTTACATGACGAAAATATAGTTTGATAGATTACCGTAATTATCTAAAACAATAAATTTTTATTAAGAAAAATATAGTTTATTTAAATTGCATTGACGTTTATAATTAAAATATAAAATATCTTACCATTATAATCTATAAATAAATATTTTTGTTTAGGTATAGATTTAGTTTGTTTTTAATTATAGTGAATTATATAATTGTTAACAAAAAAAGCTTACCATCATCATCTAAAATAAAGTATTGTAATTATAAAA
>CAJVPP010003381.1:0-11812 GCA_910592005.1 Funneliformis mosseae | reverse complement strand
CCATTGTCATTTGCTCTTACCGAGTTCCATTTTATTTTATTATATAAGGAACGTGTAAAAGCGATTTGTCAACTAAATGATCAAATCGTTTTTGATGATTTTATTCCACTTGTGAGTATATTAAAATAGTAAAATAGATATATATTCCTAAATTTTAAGGATTTTTTTCTTTTTATTGATAGAAAGCAGGAGAAGAGGTTCGAACTATGACTGTAGACAATGTAAAGAACACGTTTTGGATTTACACCGATTCTTCCATATTCGAACTTATTGTTTCCAAGGAAGACCGAGATGTATGGAAGTTATATTTGGAAAAACAACAGTTTGACACGTCTTTACAATATTGCAAGGTAAAGTAATATAATCAATTTCGATTATTTATCAATTTTATAAAAAGAGTTAATTAAATTTTCTATTTCTAGAATCCAGCACAACGTGATAAAGTTCTTACAACTCAGGCCGAACATTATTTTTCACGTAAACATTATCTTTTGTCTGCTACATTTTATGCACAATCGACTGTGCCTTTTGAAGAGGTCGCACTTAAATTTGTTGAACGAGATGAAAGAGATGCTTTGAGAAATTATTTATTGAATAAACTTGATAAACTTCGTAGACAAGTTAATAAATAATTAATATAATGAATGTTGCTTTTAATTCTAATCTCTTTAATCGTTAAATTATTTTTTGATTTTTTCGTTAGGATCGAACTCAAAAAACAATCATTGCTACTTGGTTAGTTGAAATCTATCTAAGCAAAATCAATAATTTAGAGAATTTAGCAGCATCAAGTGCAGGCTCTGATGATATTAATAACTATAAAGTAGAACAAACCGTTTTGGAAGAGGAATTCAAGGGATTCCTAGAACAATATAAGGTATGTGTCGATTATTGTTATTGTAATATATATTTTTATTTATTTATTTATTTACAGATACACACATGGTCTAATTAAATTTTTCCTTAGGCTGATTTGGATAAGAAGACAACGTATAGTTTAATTGCTAGTCACGGGCGCACCAATGAATTATTATTTTACGCATCATTAATAAGTGATTATGAGAAAGTAATTTCACATTGGATTCAAGAAAGAAATTACAAGCAAGCACTGGGTGTCCTTAGTAAACAAGTATTAATTTTAACGATAATATTGTTATTTAAACAAAATTATTGTAAACTCATATTTATGACCAATGATATTAGGCTTCCGTTGATACGATTTATAAATTTGCTCCTGTGCTGATGGAAAATGCACCTAGTGAAACTGTTTATGTTTGGATGCGACAACCAAACCTCAATCCAAGGAATTTGATGCCTGCTTTATTAAAATATGATCATTTAAAAGCTCCGGAGAACACCAAAACAGTAATATTATTTAACAATGTTCTATTTATATATATGAAAAGCCTAACTAACATATATTATAATTATAGAATCAGGCAATAAGATATTTGCAATATGTGGTTCAACAACTCAATAATACGGATCCGGCTATTCACAATTTCCTTCTCACATTGTACGCGACACAACCTACACAAGATGAGTCTGCCTTACTCCAATTTTTGGCATCCGAAGTATGCCCAATTTCTTTTTGCTATTATATAATAAAAAACAAATTCCACATATTCAAAATATACCCTTTTATGTAGGGGCGAGAACCATACTATAACTTGGATTATGCACTTCGGCTTTGTAGCCAAAATGGAAGGATGCAAAGTTGTGTACACATATATAGCAATATGGGGCTTTATGAAGAGGCTGTCGATTTAGCATTGAAGGTAATACTTCTCGCGTAGTTATAATATCGTATGATAAATTAAATAAACTTTATACATTTACTAGCATGATGATTTGGAACTTGCAAGAATCAATGCTGATAAGCCGGAGGATGATGATTCTTTACGTAAGAAACTTTGGTTGAAAATTGCGCGTCATGTGGTTGAAAAAAAAGGAGATATAAAAACGTAGGTTTATTATAAAGTTAAAGTTTGTGTTTTTAAAAGTTAACATTGTAATTAAATTGATTTAGAGCGATGGATTATCTCCAGCATTGCGATCTGCTTAAAATCGAAGATATTTTGCCATTCTTCCCAGACTTTGTTCTCATAGATGATTTTAAGGTAATTTTTTATGAAAACATCAAATGAGTTAATTAACTATTATTCAACCGATTGGTTACTTTTTAATGTAGGAAGAAATATGCGCAGCCCTTGATGAATATAATTCAAAAATTGAGGAATTAAAGGTGGAAATGGAGGAAGCGACTAAAAGCGCCGAGAGCATTCGATTAGACATACGAGAGTTACGATGCCGGTAATTATTTGTTGAATAAACATTGTATATTATAATTTTATACTTAAATTCTGACTATATAATTTTTTTTTTTTACCAGACATGCGGTTGTAACGACTGGAGAAAAGTGCTCCATGTGCGATTTTCCACTATTAACGAGACCTTTTTATGTTTTTCCTTGCCAACATGCTTTTCATGCTGATTGTTTGATAACCAAAGTAAGCAACTTTTTGTTTAAATTGTAAATTGATGATGCGTTTAAGCATTTTGCTGATATTAATTATACCTATTATTAGGTTACTAAACATCTTAATCCGAGGCAATTACGTCGTTTTAAAGATTTGCAGCAACAAATAACAAAAGAAATGAACAATGTTAATCGTACACCTGATAATAATGAAGCACGTGGACGACAGCAACAACCAGCTGGAAGTTTAGATCGATTAAGAGGCTTGATATTGCCAGATACAACTGCACATAGTGGTGACGATGTTGCTGTTGTTGTTCCAAAAGTCGATCAACTAAAGGTACATTATCAAATCATTTTTTAACTAAATTAAATATGTCCCCTAATCTATTATTATTTTTTTTTTAAAAAAAAAGGATGAGCTTGACGATTTAGTTGCATCAGAATGTATTCTTTGCGGAGATATGATGATTAAAACTATTGAACAACCATTCATAAACGAAGAGGAGAATGATCTGTTGGAATCATGGGCTATCTAATAACTATTATTTAAGTATAAATATATCACCAAGTATTGTAGTATATATTAATTTATAAAAGGTAGACTTCTTGTACAATAAGAGTTATAAAATTTTATTTACTTTAAAGAAAGAGAATTATTAGGTTATTAATAAATGCATTATAAATAACCAGTTTGCATTTTTTTTTTTTTTTTTTTTTTTTTTTTTTTTTTTTTTTTAAACATTTGATTTTATTATTTGTTTAAATCCACTAAACCTAAAAGATTCATCATCTATTAAAAACGCCGTTATCCCAGTGGGATATGTACAAGGTGTAATGAAATATCAGATAATAATTATATTCCTGCCAAAAGTATCGAAAATTAATTTATAAAAAGAATAAGTTTTTTAATTATATATTATCAATCGATAAAGTGAAGCTAATTGAGTATAAATTGAAAAAGGAATCCAATCTATTACTTTTGTAAAATATATATGAAATATATAATAAACTTCATTTATAATATTTTAAAGTAATTTATCATTTTAAATTTATTAGTTTTTTTTTTTTGTAAATGTATTCAAATTTTTTTTTTTAACGTGCGGTAGCTTTGCACAATCTTTATTAGAAGTAAAGTAAAATTTTACAATGTTACAAATTACAAAAGAGAGAGTACAAAAATTTCTATCTAATTAATAAAACTAAATCAAAATCAACCTTACACTGTTCCAGACTAACCTATCCAGATTAACCTATCTAAATTAAATTAGAATAAGTTCAACCATCCAGTACAGGGGGTTTGGTTGCTACCAATCCAAAAATTTGACCAGTTCATACTATATCTAAAAGAGGAAAGAAAATAAGGTGAAATAATAAAGGAATGTGGGTTTGATGAGGGAAGCCAGTGTTGATGAAGTGTGATTTTTGGTTATTTAGTGAGATATTATTAAGGTTTTCAAATTGTTTGATGATATTGCATCGATCAAGCCAAAGGCTTTTTTACTTTAGAGAATGTATGATTATAAGTAGGAAAGGAGTCCGTTTGTAAGTTAGAGGTTATTAATGAGGTGATGGATATAGTTAAATAAGAAGAAGAGTATAATTCCTTTAATTAAGTCAATAAAGTTAAAGAAGCCAATTTGATCATTCAAGGACCAAATGTTTATATTAAGTAGATCAGAGCAATCTTGAACATCAGAAGTTAACATAGTTAATTGTTAAGTAAAAATTGTTTAGTAGAGAATATAATATCACAATTTTGGTGTTCAGTACTATTACAAATCCAAATGTGATCAAATGTTTCATAAGAAGATAAGCATTTAAAACAATTTTATAATTGGTTATAGAGATCTAGGTGTCTTATCTTAAAAATCTCTAGTATGAAAAGTAATTCAAATATAAGTTTAATTTTAAATTTACAGATAGATAAAACTTTGAAGATAGTGTACAAGTTATTTTCATTATCATTAAGAATAAAGGATATATATAACCAGTCAACATTCATTGAATTGTATTTATAAAGATATAGAAGTAACTGAATATTATGAAAGTTAATTAATTAGAGAAGGTCTTTCACAAAGTATCTTTATAAAGTAAGAATGATGTTGTTATGAAAATATAAATTGCATTGATATTCAAGTGTTATATATTTCAATGTAAGATAAGAACCATCAGCCTTCATTAAGCATTAACTATGTTATTATAATGATCATTTAAATGAGCTTTGACCTTATAAAATTCAATAAAAATAGATTTTTCTCTAATTAACTTTATGCTAAAAAACCAAATTGAATAATAAGAAATTTTAAATATAAGGTTAAAAGTTAGAAAAAAGGTAGAGAAGTAATTCATTTTGTTAAAGAATAAAATAACATTTTGTGAATCTATAAAAATATTAATAGAAGTATTTATGGAAGCTACATATAGAGCAGAAAGTACAGCTACTGGTTCTGCTAAAGAGAACAAGAGTTGAAAAAGAAAAAGAGTGACATTAAAAGAAAGTAAAGATTTTAATGAATCATATTACAATCAAACCACACTTATATAGAGTGAGAAAATACCTAAATTAATAAGAAAACCGTTAGTATAAAATAAGAATTTAGTTGATTGTAAGAAAGAATTTGTTAATTATCAAGAATATCTATATTAAAAATTTGTTTAGAAAGAATAGAAGGGAAAGATAAAGATGCTGAAATATTAGGTAAACTACTATTGACTAAATTATGATTAAATAAAGTAATTTCGTATAACATATAAGTAGATAGTGAATAAATATAACAAATATTTATGGTAAAGAGGGTTTTAATATCAGTACAGAGATTTAAAAGAAAGGTCATAAAATAAGCTTTATATTTGTTTCTCATATTAGAGGAAATAAAAGTAGAATTGTCATTAAGCAGATATTTATTATAAGATAACAATAACGTTTTTTAAGTAAGATTAGAAAAAGTGTTTAAAATGTTATAAATGAATAGTATTATCTTCAATTCTGAGTATTTTGTTAATTATGATAGAGTTGGAGTTTGAATGCTAATCCATTGCAAAATATGTAGTACTTTTAATATAAATAGAAGGGATTAAATAAATGTTATTACTATGTGAATGATGATATTGTGATAAAATGATTTTTATATTTAATGACAATATAAGTATTGATTGCAATTTGAGAAATTACAAGGGAACTTTTGCAATAGCCAATATTGCTAAGGAAAATTTGAGATTAGGTAAGATAAAAAGTATTGTACTATCTGATATTGTAATTTGGTCAAGAAACATAAATTGTTTATTTCTTAATTTTGAAATAAAAATGTAGTAATTTGCTTTGTTATAAATGTCGTTGAGAAAGAAGTAGCTTCTAGAATATGATTGTCATCAGTATTGCTATTAGCAATAGTAAGACTAAATGAATTTAAGGCAAAAAATAGAGCAGATCACTAATTTTTAAATTTGAAGGTATTGTCATAAAGTCAAAATACAAGAGGTGATTTAACAAGCCATTTATTTTATTAAAGTAATCTAAAATGAATTAAAAATGTTATTTTTAATAAATCTTTGTCATTGATAAATTTAATAAAATTAGATAATTTTGCTTATATTTGTGTTAAATATAAATATGTAATATTATAAAATAGTAATGAATGAATAATAGCTGCAGATATGCTTTTTGATAGATGTAAATTTGATCAAAAGAGCTTTCTATAGGATTTCATAATCTGATCACAGAATTTATAATCAAAAAATATCAATTGAATGCAATAAAGTATTCTTGATAAGAAGACTGAGTTAAAGACTACTTTAAGTTATTTGTTTGTAAGGAATTTTCTTTTAATTGTTGAAGTAATAGTGAAAATTTTATTCTTTATTTATTATCTTATAAAAGAACTATTCAAAAAAAGAGAAATCTAAATACCAAGGTAACAGGTAGATGATTTAAGATCTATTAGTTTAATCTATTCTTCATTGTAAGCAAGTCAAAAATGTACTGTGATACTATAGATACTGAGAAAAGTAAGACAGATTTGTTTCAATTAATCAGAATACTATTAAGTTAGTAAAAGTCATTAGCTATTATTAAGATTAATTTAAAATCATCTTTGAATTTACTGATTTATAGAATATCATCTATATAGGTGAGAGTGGTTACTTGCACAGATAAAGAAGTATTGAGGTATTACTGATATTTGGATATCATTCAGCTGACAAATTATAATCTAGAGTAGTATTTTAGATTTGACATAATAAAGGATCGTAATATATATACTAGAGAATTAGTGAAATAATTTCACTTTGATCAATACTTAAAATAACTGGATAGTAATTAGTATTATTATGAGCTGTAAAAATTTAATTAAAACAATTTAAAAATAATTAAATAACAAAATAGAGAAACTAAAGGAAAAGTTTTAAATAATTAAGAGCAGAAGTTAATGTAACTATATTAACTCTGTTATAGGCTTTTGATATATTCTAAAAAAGGATTTAAAGTTGCTTATTTTTGTAAGAAAGTTGATCATATTTAATATTATCTAGAATATATATTAATTTAAATGTTAAATGAATAAGTAAATCAGCGAAATTGTTTCTTTATAAAATAGAGTTTTTTGAATAAAACATCTAATAGTCGTTTGTTAATCAGTTTAACAATAGCTTTACAAGGATATTTTAATAAAATTATAAGATAAGTGTTATTCAAATTGTATTCCTACAATTTGAGCTTAGAAATCAGATATACGAAAGTCAAATTCTATTAGTCAGATATATAAGATAATTCAAGATAGATAAATTTTCTTTTTAATTTAGTTTTTGTTACTATGTGAAATATTAAGTTTAACAATATTTACATTAATTGAAATAATGAAGTGATCAGAAATGCTAAGATCAATATTAATAGTCTGAGTTTTGTTTAATTTTACTGCAATATATAAAGTAATATAAATATAATTGATTCTTAATAATTAATAGTTTGCAAAATGGTAAAATGAGAGAATTGTCAGTTAACATTATCATATAAAAGGTCAAAGGAATTGAAAAGTTGTAGATCATCAAGTTGAGTGAAAAAAAAATTAGCATTCAACATATTATTAGAACAATCAGGAATGATATTAAGATTGCCTATTAAAATAACTTTTATATTAAGATCTCTTGCTAATTTGATGACATTGTATACTTCTTTATATATTTGTTTCTGAAGGGTCAAATTTAAACTTGATATATAACAATTAATTAGTCTAATATGAAATTTATTACAAAATTAAAAATCAATGAAAATATAATATTCATGTTAACTGTAATATTTGTAAATGTAATCAGCAATATGTTTTTGATAAAAAGATTAACTCTAAAATCAGAAGTTTGTGATTATTAATCAAAGTTAAAAAAATGCGAATAAGAAGATAAAATCAATTTTGAAAATAATAGAATGTTGTTATTTGATTTAAAATTAATCTCTTGAAGGTCTATTATATCTAAATGGTTAATATGATAAGTATTAAGTAAGAATTATTATTTTTGTGGTTGAATGAATAAGCGAACATTGTATGTTACAATGTTAGGTTAAGAAGAAAGAATATTATTAGTAGAATGATATTATAATTAGCATTAATATTTGTTGTGTTATTATTTAATATAAGATTGCTAGGGTCTACCTATTCATAATTATCAATTATTAAAAATATTTAGAAGTAGGAAGAATAAAGATACTATTAGCTGATTTTTTATAACCAGAAGGGAGAGCAACTTCTTTAATAGCAGCAAAAGTATTTAAGATGACATTAAGTTGTGATTGTAATATTTTTGCATGTTAGCGATGGTATGTTTAATATATTGAGTTTTAATATGTTATTTTTAAAGTTAGTTTTGAGAAGGATATTTTCATCTCTTAATGTAATTAATTTGTGAATTGTTTGATTATAATATTATTATTGGTATTAAGACAGCTACATAAGTATGTTTTTCAATTTCTATACCATCTTTATTAAAAGATTTATTAAGTAAATCTGCTTAGTATAAAAGTAAGACATTGATATTAAGGATCGTTTCAACTGTATCACACAGTTAACAGTTAATCAAAGATTCACATTTATTTTAATGAGTTGTTCAGAGATAGTAAATAGTTGGTTAGAGATTTGTGTAAGTAATTCAGATTGTGAGAATTAATTTGAATTATCATTCACTTTATAATATTTTTATTAACCTAATGATGAATATATGAATGTTAGCATTTAATGTCTATTCTCTTTTATCATTAATAGATTGAATAGGAATACTACATTGACAACTATTAGTCACATTAGGTAGTTGAAAGTAAGATACTTTTAAGTGCTGATTCATCGATTTAATGATATTATTATGATTATGTTTATTCTTAACATTATTTTACTATTGATTAAGTTTTTGATTATCAGCTGTCTGTGACTTTTTAAGAGAAGAAGAGGGTTTAGATATAATAACAGAAGCTTTGTAGTTGTAAAATTGTATAGGCTAAAAATATTGATATAAATGTTAAGTTTGTTAATCTTATGAAATTAAATGATTTTTATGATAATATTATGATTGATGATCTGAAACTTAGCAGATAAAGCAAATTTAGTGTTGAGATTAGTTCAGATTAATTGTTTTCTATCAAGAAAGTAAGTTTTACTATTTTTAATAGCTTTCATAAATTCTTTGATTTTGAAATAAAAGATTACGTATTGCAAGTTTCTGTAATTAACTTGTAACTTAGAAATAATCCAGATGATCAATTTAACTGCATTACTGATAGAGATTAAATGATATCTATTAATATTAAGTGGGAGGTTAATTAGTTTAAAGAAAATTCTGATTTCTTTTTAACATCTTCAATTGCTATAGTACACAGATGAATTTTAACTAAATCTTTGAAGACAAAAGTTTATTTAAAGTAGTTATATCAGTATCTTATTCATATATAAGAGTAACTTGTTATCAAAGATTTTTGTTGACATGACGCAATAGGAAATCTTTTTAAAAAAGAGAAGGTCAATCTGATATTTGATTTGATAGTTGAGATCAAGATCTCAGTAAGACAGATTGACAACTCAGAGATATACTTAGCTATTGGTTTAATTATAAGGGGTAAAACATGTTATTATTTAAACAAGAAAGTCTGAGTATAATTGCATTATTAGCCTTACTATATAAGATAAAACCAATTCAAATGATTTTTTTTATTAAATTTTCAGAATAAATACAAATTGATATACTAATGAAAGATGAGTAATGTGATGCAAAAATATCACATGCTTCATTTTGTTTATCTCTATTAGATTTTTTGAGGTAAAATTATTCTGCAACGTAGTAAGTGAAAAAAGTTGAAGCTTCTATTTTATGTTCTAAATGAATTTCATTTTTATTATTTTATTTGTCATTGAGGTAATTTTAGATGCATTAAAAGCTTGATCTTCATTGAAGGAGGCTTTCCTATTAGAAGTTTCTGAATCTTTTCTATTATTAAGGATAAAGGTAAGAGAAATTTCAACCTTTATTTCAATAGAACTGTTAAAGGAATTTTTGATAGCATTTAAAGTATCTGTTTATTTTAGTAGTTCAATATGTTATTTTTTTATAAGACATTATTGTTAGTCATTTTCTGATAAAGAAAAGTGAATTTAATTTAACTTATTATTATTATTATGAATAATATTTATAATTTGTTATAACTTAAATATATTATATAACCTTATTACAAATTCAAATATGTATAAAGTTTCATTTTTTTAAAAATATTTAAAATATTATCATTTTTAATTATATTGTAATAGGACTATTGTAACTTAATTGATCTACATAATGCATTATAAGTAGTTATCTGAATGACATAATTAACATGATCGACTTAATAGATGTATTTAATTTATGTAATGCAAGAAAGTATAAATTAAAATGTTAAACATATAAAACATATTTGACATATCTAACATATTTGATATATTTGACATATATGACATATTTGATATATTAGACATATCTAATATATATGATATATTAGATTTACATTAAAAGGTATATAAAGGGAACTAAATTCTTAATAAGAAAGTAACTATCAATTGCTAGATATAATCTGATCAGTTCAGCGATAATTATATGCAACCTTCTTTTATAAAAATAATATAATGCTATTCTTTTCTACTAATGATTAATTTTAGCTTTTAGTTTATTTATTTACCAATAAATTTTTATTTGATTTATCTGAGACATTTTGTGATACTTTGTATTAGTAACATAATTCACATTTATTTTTAATTTAACGTATGAGAATATACTTGATAGTGTATTGAATATACTTGGCAGTATATAGTAGATGAATCATACATTTACCATAGATTTGAGTACATTTTTTAATATATAACAAAATCTAACTAGCCAAGGTGTGAATATACTCTATAATATATAAAAAAACTATTAACTTATTGAGACAACTATTAGATTACTATGTAAACTTAAAAAGAATTACCACTCAAACATTCTGTTTAACAGTTGTGATTTGACAGGATCACATGTTAATAATATAAAATTAGATAATATTATTTTAATTTTCTTTTTTACATTTTTAATTTAATCTTATTATATATAGAACTTTTTGCAATAAAAACTACCAAAAAAAATCAACTTTACTTATATATGCTAAAATGATTTTTAGGTTAAAATATATTCAGATTTAATATTAACTCATTTTTTATTTTTTTAGCTGTTTTCTCCTTTTGGTTTCATATTATTATAAACTAAATTGGTTAAATAATAACTTTATTTTTTTATGATTATTTTGATTATGTCTTATAAATCATTTTATATCATTTTTATTAATAATTTATTTATTTGTATAGATTTTTTATATTTTATTAATGATAATTATAATATTCTATAAATTGAATACTTATTAAAGTATTTATTATAACTAATATTTTATTAAAACTATTTATAATAAGTATTTTTAAATATTTATTTTAAAATAAAAATATCTTTTAACTCTTTTTGAATTAGCAAATAATGGGTTAATAAATAAAGTTAATTAATTATATAATTAGATAAGATTAATATAATAAAGAAAAGTTAATGCGTATAAAAATTAGTATTTTATCTTTTTAATTATCAACTTTAATTTTATTTTATGTTCAAATTTTTTGTTTTAAATTATAAATACTATAATAAATTTTTGAAAATCAAGTGATTAAATTTTGATCAAATTAGAATCTTCTTAAGGTACTACGTGATTTTTCTCTACTATCAAATCATCTTCAGTATCATTAATTTTCGCTATTCTAATTCGGACAGTCTCATGATTTTTAATGGATCCCTATTATATAGGATTTAAGA
>CAJVPP010003380.1:0-11817 GCA_910592005.1 Funneliformis mosseae | reverse complement strand
TTTTATTTTTGTAACTGGTTATTATATCATGAATGGTTGACTTAGGATGTTGGAGGATGGATTCAATATTTCTTTCATTATGACTTCCTTTCCAAAGTCTAATAATCTCTCCTCGCTCAAAATCTAAAAGTTGACTCCTTTTAGACATATTTTTTAAAAAAAGATTTTTTTATTTTCAAACTATTTGTAACTGAACTTACATGAGAAAAAAAAATTTTTTATTTATATGCATTAGTTGTGACATAATTCAAATTTTAATATATTAGGATTTGCAATGATCGATGGGTGGTCAGATATTTTTTGAAGGGAAATGTACCTATGCCTAGTAATGTTGTAAAGATCTGGCATAAATCACAAGTAGAATCAATGGTATGGAATGCACCGATAGATCCTCTTCCCAAGTATATTCACATAGATCTCTGTAAAGCGTATTTTGGCTGTGAAGATACAGAATGAAACATATCAGAAGCATTGACTTGAGTCTGATGATATGGATTTCCAGAAAGAATATAACAACGTGCTCAAGTTGACAATATTGATACTATTCATGACTTGACAGGTATTGTTCAACTTGTAGCATGGGAATTTGTTTAAGACTTGCATTTATTTATAGCAGGACTTATCGGGCAACATCTGGCAGAAAAAGAAGGTTAGATACCAACGCCCTTAGTCAATTATTTGTTAAGCAAAGAATGGCTTTCAAGTGCAGCTCCAAGAGAAGTTATATATAGCGTAGGTAAAAAATTCTGCATTGAGTTTCCACCAGATCGTGATTTAGCTGTTCACTTTGTAACCTTATGTACTCGTAATGCATAAGTAATGTCTATTTTAGTTCGAGATATAAATGAAGCAGATATGTTAGTCAACTGGCTAGCAAAAAATAAGCACTGATCAAACTGGACCTGAATAGAGCAAAGAACTTTAATCAAGTATAAAGGTGATGAAAAGCGTGAGTAATGGTTGCATATCCATTCTTTTGTCCTTGCCTATACCCATATTACTGTACTAGAATAGCTAAAACGTTTTCTGATAGAAAATGTATTATGAGTATATACAGATGTCATTTACGCTACAGCAATTCCTGAAACTATTTTATATTAAACTTTTGTTAAGATGGGACAAGAACTGCTCCCTAATTTTGATAACAGCCTCTTTGCTAAAGCGAAAAATAGTGCAGAGTTAGAAGAAGTGTGTGCAAAATATAAGGCTGAACTAGATAAAAAAAGAAAGTAGTATAAATCAATTATTGTCCTAGAAATGCCAGAAATTAAGTATGGCTAATAGCGCAAGAAAAAGGAGGGATATACTTATTGTAAAGAAGCATTATCCTGGACTATTAATAATAAAGGTATACTGGAATTCCCTTTAAGTGACGTACCTCTCTTTCTATTAATTCGAAACTAATAATATTGAAAAAGTTTATCTAGTCGGCCAAAGCGGTAGTAGAAAAATAACACGAGCTATTCACGCATTCTCTGATCAAAAGGTTGTAGTTCTCACATCAGCGAATTTACTTGCAGAATACCATAGAAAGCAAAATTTAGGCCTAATGGCTATAATATATCATAAGTATTTTTATCTAGGAGTAATACCTATCAATAAATGGGATTCTGTATATCTTGGAAAAAAAGCTCTAAATGAAATACTTATTTTTGATGAAGCAGATATGATTCCAAAAAAGGTTTTGCAAAAATTATTATCATACGCTAATAGTCGTGGGTATCAAAATATTATGTGTGATGATTCAGGCCAACTTACACTATGGGGTAATAAAGAAGGTCCACATAAATTTCTTACTGAGTAGGCTGATGAAGTAATCTGATACATAGACGATTATTGTGCTTATGATCCCAAACTTAAGGTACTAAAATTACGCATGTAGATGAAAGATGATATGACCCAATTAAAAGAATTCCATGAGGCTATACCTATAATATCATAGAAGAATGCACTTACTGAATGGATTCCAGAAGATATCTGGATTTGCTTCACAAATGATATGGGTATGCGAGTTGAAAATGCATTAATACAGGCTTATAAGTCACGCTTTCCTAATATGCCTTCAATTATCCGCTTTGACCTAGATGAAAGTGTCAAGCATATATACTACATTCAAGGAAAACCTATGCAAATTCCAAGTAGCAATTAAATTATTGAAGCATATATTGATACGATGGTAAATGTACCACTTGAAATAGTACTATGTGGACTCCTTGCTGAGTGGAAATATGCTGGCTGAGGAACAATCCATAGAATCCAAGGACAGACTGTCGAGCCTCTAAAATGTTGTTTCATTATAGATCATAGCCTGGAAGGCTGAATTAACAATACTGTATATACAGCCTGCAGTCGAGTATAATACATGAATCAAATGATTTAAGTTAAACCACCAGACAGTATCCTTGAATATATCGAACCTACTGAACTTCAAGCAACTCCTTATCTTCAAATTATTAAAGCAAAATTAAGATGCTATAGGCTAGATGATTGAAAAAAGAAGTGATACTTTCTAAGACCGCTTATGATAGTTAAGGATTGAGAGGTAGATGATAAGACTGATTTGCTTGAGAACACTATGGTATGTGAGAATCTGCTCTATCTAGCAAAGAATAATGAGGAGAAGACTATTCCATCAATCATACCAGAAGAGATAATTTCTATAGCATATCAGCAAAAGAAAGTTTATAAGGTATGTTGTGTTCCACTCCTATTCCAAGGCTATTCTAAGTGTTATTCATAGTCATTTTTGATTGATCAGATAAATGATGCTGAGGGACATTATCTTCAGAATATAAGACTTACCTGTCTCCAATGCAATGAAAGACACCACCGTTAAAGTAGCTGAAAAAAAAGCTATAAGGTCAAGCTTCCTTGATCAAAAATCTGCAAGAGAAAATCAATGCAAGACTGAAGGTAAGTTTAATACTAATTCCACGCAGTACTGTAACAAGAGTTTCAGCTATAGTGAAAAATTCCTTAAATGCACATTATTAAAAGGATTATCACCTGAAAATAAGATTAAAGATTTAATGGATAGTTTACAAGTACTTGTATTAGATGAGATACTGGAAAGGTTGGAGTAGGCCGAGAGGCGCTTTGCATGATCGTGAAATTTTATTTTTGTTTAAAGATAGAACATATATTATTTATGACGCAATCAAACATCTTTTATTTACCAGAAATTTTAGAACAAATTTTATATTTCTTATTGATAGATAAATCTCTCTATTCCATCTTATTTGTTTCTCGATTGTAGTATAGATGTGATACCTCTATTCTATGGAGGCATATTGAGTTAAAAGGAAAAGACTTATATCTTGAACAATCTCTTCCAAATAATTATAATTACTATGCAAAGGATTGCCTTCGATTAAATAAATTCATAAGGATAGAACATGCAAAGGATCTCTCTTGATTGAAAAAATTCATAAAGCTAATACGTAGGAAGCAAATACCAATTTATTGCTCAAATGTAACTCATCTCAAAATATCATACTTCCATTCACTTTCAGATAAAAATATCATAAGCATTGTACATTCATGCCCAAATATAACCCATTTGAGTTTTATAAATAGCATAGGATTTAGTGATATAGTATTAGAACTGATAGCGGATTCATACCTGAATCTGAAGTATCTCAAATTGTGTGATGCAGTCAGGTGACTTTATGAGTTTCTGTGTTTGAGTAATGGATGATGAAGCTCTATAGAGGATTGCAAAGACATGCCATAAATTAGCATATTTAAATATCACCTATCGCACAGAGATTACTGAATATTCAATTTGTGATATTATTCGTTTCTCTCCAAAGCTTTGACATTTTGACATTTTCTTTAGTAAAATTACTGATATGATTATCAAAGAAGTTACCAGATCATATCTTAATTTAAAATATATTAATTTGAAAGGGTGTAATAATATTAGCAAAGAAGCTGTAGATCAGCTCATTTCACTTAATCCAAATATCTATATCGAGAATTACTAGGATCTGAATGATATTCAAGCTGAGATAAAGCGAGTGGTATAGCTAATATCAACACGGTTTTCAGTTGCTAATATTAGAACTCAGTTTCACCAGGGATTCTAATAACCTAATTCTAACATATTTATAGCAGTTAATAGATTACTCAACGATCAAGCAGGATGGTGGAACTCTACTTATCTAACTAATCTGGAGCAGTGAGTCTAAGTTTATTTGGCTAATCAGATCCTTTGAAGCTATTGCTTCTGCAGGAGAAAGCTTAGCTTTTTTTTCGAATCTAGTAAGAAAAAAAGGGATAGATTAACAGGATTTAAGCCTATCTCGATTTTAAGCTTGAATTCTATATTGGATTTTGATATCTTTCCTGGTCTTGTAATCTAATTTGAAGCTTATAAAGATTTCAAAAATTTCGTATATCAGGAAAGCGTCTAGAGAACTCACAGACATATATAATTTACATTAGAAACAAATTAGTATTTCTAAGATTGCAGAGTCTCCAGCTAGGCAAGAAAGTAAAAAAGTGATTTTAATGAGCTAGAGGTACAAGAAGCAAAAAAAGAAAGAAAGTAATATAGCAAGAAGGCATTGTGGGAGCCATACAACTTTAGTGGGAAATGCCTTTTTCCCTTCCGCTTCACTAGTGATAAAATAATTTTTGCTACAAAACTAAATAATGTTATAAAAAAGTGAAGAAAATACGATCAGTTTCATATAACTAATGATAATATTATTATCATTCCAGATGAAGAATATGAATAACAAGTTGATTCCTTTGGTGATGATGAAGAATTTCAGTCAGTTGATGAGGAATCTTCTTTGGATGAACTATTGTTAAATGATAACAAATCGTTTGTGATACCTGAATATGTAAAAGTATCAGATATAGAAAATACATCCACAAACATAAATATGAATAATTTTTGGATTCTTTTATGGATCTTCAAATATCAAGAAAGATTCAGGCTTTCAGATATTGCAGTCAATTCATTAATCAAATTTTTTAGGGTAGTACTGTCTGATGCTAATGAAAAATAATTCAAAAAATTTCCTACAAGTGCTTATATGGCAAGGAAATTATTAGATATAAAAAGGAAATTAAAAACATATGTTGTCTGTCCTGAATGCAATAAAATATATTCTATTACAACAAATCAGATGA
The DNA here is from genome assembly GCA_910592005.1 of Funneliformis mosseae. Lineage (NCBI taxonomy): Eukaryota > Fungi > Glomeromycota > Glomeromycetes > Glomerales > Glomeraceae > Funneliformis > Funneliformis mosseae. Next base: position 6,675 of record CAJVPP010003380.1, on the reverse strand, counting down.
ATTCAGAATGTAAATACTTTTATGTAAAATTCCTGAATCATCTAATATAAAATCAACGGAAAGCTTGTGAGGCAGAATTACTTACAAAAATTCCAGTAATAAACAGATATATATAGCGTTCTAAAATGATATATCCATTGCCTTATCTAAGGACTCAAATAATTACAATGTATCAAAGGTTAGGCTTTGAAGAACTTTTAAAGAATGGGTAATTTTGGATAATGAAACTAGCTTACTTTCTGATATCTATGATAGTGAAATATGGAAAAAATTTCTATCACACATGGATAATGTAAATCAAGAATGATTTTTTACACTTGCAACAGCCAATTCTCATTTAGGATTAATGATAAATCTTGATTAGTTCCAAACATTCAAGTTATTTCATATAGCAGTGGTGTAATATATGGTGTTATATGCAATCTACCACGAGATGTTCGCTTCAAAAAAAAATATTTTAATACTTAGCTTGTTATCAGGACTGAACAAGGTCAAATTACATCAGATAAATCATTATCTTGTCCTGATTATAGATGAATTACTGGAATTCTAGAATGGTGTAGATTTACTAGCTACTAACCAGCATCTTATTAGTAGAAGAATCATATTAGCAGTAATCTATTGCAGCAATGATATTTCAGCTATACAAAAATTATGTGAACACATTTCTGCTTTAGTGGATTATCACAGGTGTTATAAACGTGCAAATAGTATTGATGGAGAAAGAGCTAATTTTGGGAATTTTGATAATATATCTGAATGGTTTAGAATGCAGAATCCAGAAGAGCATCATCGTAATGCTACTATTTGAAAATCTAAAAAAACAAAAGAAGATAGAAAATAGCATGTTAAAACAACTCATGTTAGATAATCTGAAATGCTTAGATTACCCTATTATAATCCAATTAGGCATCTAATTGTAGATCTTATGCATTACTTATTTCTAGGTATCGCTTATTGGATAGTAAATCTACACCATTCTAGAATTCCAGTAATTCATCTATAATCAGGACAAGATAATGATTTATCTGATGTAATTTGACCTTGTTCAGTCCTGATAACAAGCTAAGTATTAAAATATTTTTTTTTGAAGCGAACATCTCGTGGTAGATTGCATATAACACCATATATTACACCACTGCTATATGAAATAACTTGAATGTTTGGAACTAATCAAGATTTATCATTAATCCTAAATGAGAATTGGCTGTTGCAAGTGTAAAAAATCATTCTTGATTTACATTATCCATGTGTGATAGAAATTTTTTCCATATTTCACTATCATAGATATCAGAAAGTAAGCTAGTTTCATTATCCAAAATTACCCATTCTTTAAAAGTTCTTCAAAGCCTAACCTTTGATACATTGTAATTATTTGAGTCCTTAGATAAGGCAATGGATATATCATTTTAGAACGCTATATATATCTGTTTATTACTGGAATTTTTGTAAGTAATTCTGCCTCACAAGCTTTCCGTTGATTTTATATTAGATGATTCAGGAATTTTACATAAAAGTATTTACATTCTGAATTCATCTGATTTGTTGTAATAGAATATATTTTATTGCATTCAGGACAGACAACATATGTTTTTAATTTCCTTTTTATATCTAATAATTTCCTTGCCATATAAGCACTTGTAGGAAATTTTTTGAATTATTTTTCATTAGCATCAGACAGTACTACCCTAAAAAATTTGATTAATGAATTGACTGCAATATCTGAAAGCCTGAATCTTTCTTGATATTTGAAGATCCATAAAAGAATCCAAAAATTATTCATATTTATGTTTGTGGATGTATTTTCTATATCTGATACTTTTACATATTCAGGTATCACAAACGATTTGTTATCATTTAACAATAGTTCATCCAAAGAAGATTCCTCATCAACTGACTGAAATTCTTCATCATCACCAAAGGAATCAACTTGTTATTCATATTCTTCATCTGGAATGATAATAATATTATCATTAGTTATATGAAACTGATCGTATTTTCTTCACTTTTTTATAACATTATTTAGTTTTGTAGCAAAAATTATTTTATCACTAGTGAAGCGGAAGGGAAAAAGGCATTTCCCACTAAAGTTGTATGGCTCCCACAATGCCTTCTTGCTATATTACTTTCTTTCTTTTTTTGCTTCTTGTACCTCTAGCTCATTAAAATCACTTTTTTACTTTCTTGCCTAGCTGGAGACTCTGCAATCTTAGAAATACTAATTTGTTTCTAATGTAAATTATATATGTCTGTGAGTTCTCTAGACGCTTTCCTGATATACGAAATTTTTGAAATCTTTATAAGCTTCAAATTAGATTACAAGACCAGGAAAGATATCAAAATCCAATATAGAATTCAAGCTTAAAATCGAGATAGGCTTAAATCCTGTTAATCTATCCCTTTTTTTCTTACTAGATTCGAAAAAAAAGCTAAGCTTTCTCCTGCAGAAGCAATAGCTTCAAAGGATCTGATTAGCCAAATAAACTTAGACTCACTGCTCCAGATTAGTTAGATAAGTAGAGTTCCACCATCCTGCTTGATCGTTGAGTAATCTATTAACTGCTATAAATATGTTAGAATTAGGTTATTAGAATCCCTGGTGAAACTGAGTTCTAATATTAGCAACTGAAAACCGTGTTGATATTAGCTATACCACTCGCTTTATCTCAGCTTGAATATCATTCAGATCCTAGTAATTCTCGATATAGATATTTGGATTAAGTGAAATGAGCTGATCTACAGCTTCTTTGCTAATATTATTACACCCTTTCAAATTAATATATTTTAAATTAAGATATGATCTGGTAACTTCTTTGATAATCATATCAGTAATTTTACTAAAGAAAATGTCAAAATGTCAAAGCTTTGGAGAGAAACGAATAATATCACAAATTGAATATTCAGTAATCTCTGTGCGATAGGTGATATTTAAATATGCTAATTTATGGCATGTCTTTGCAATCCTCTATAGAGCTTCATCATCCATTACTCAAACACAGAAACTCATAAAGTCACCTGACTGCATCACACAATTTGAGATACTTCAGATTCAGGTATGAATCCGCTATCAGTTCTAATACTATATCACTAAATCCTATGCTATTTATAAAACTCAAATGGGTTATATTTGGGCATGAATGTACAATGCTTATGATATTTTTATCTGAAAGTGAATGGAAGTATGATATTTTGAGATGAGTTACATTTGAGCAATAAATTGGTATTTGCTTCCTACGTATTAGCTTTATGAATTTTTTCAATCAAGAGAGATCCTTTGCATGTTCTATCCTTATGAATTTATTTAATCGAAGGCAATCCTTTGCATAGTAATTATAATTATTTGGAAGAGATTGTTCAAGATATAAGTCTTTTCCTTTTAACTCAATATGCCTCCATAGAATAGAGGTATCACATCTATACTACAATCGAGAAACAAATAAGATGGAATAGAGAGATTTATCTATCAATAAGAAATATAAAATTTGTTCTAAAATTTCTGGTAAATAAAAGATGTTTGATTGCGTCATAAATAATATATGTTCTATCTTTAAACAAAAATAAAATTTCACGATCATGCAAAGCGCCTCTCGGCCTACTCCAACCTTTCCAGTATCTCATCTAATACAAGTACTTGTAAACTATCCATTAAATCTTTAATCTTATTTTCAGGTGATAATCCTTTTAATAATGTGCATTTAAGGAATTTTTCACTATAGCTGAAACTCTTGTTACAGTACTGCGTGGAATTAGTATTAAACTTACCTTCAGTCTTGCATTGATTTTCTCTTGCAGATTTTTGATCAAGGAAGCTTGACCTTATAGCTTTTTTTTCAGCTACTTTAACGGTGGTGTCTTTCATTGCATTGGAGACAGGTAAGTCTTATATTCTGAAGATAATGTCCCTCAGCATCATTTATCTGATCAATCAAAAATGACTATGAATAACACTTAGAATAGCCTTGGAATAGGAGTGGAACACAACATACCTTATAAACTTTCTTTTGCTGATATGCTATAGAAATTATCTCTTCTGGTATGATTGATGGAATAGTCTTCTCCTCATTATTCTTTGCTAGATAGAGCAGATTCTCACATACCATAGTGTTCTCAAGCAAATCAGTCTTATCATCTACCTCTCAATCCTTAACTATCATAAGCGGTCTTAGAAAGTATCACTTCTTTTTTCAATCATCTAGCCTATAGCATCTTAATTTTGCTTTAATAATTTGAAGATAAGGAGTTGCTTGAAGTTCAGTAGGTTCGATATATTCAAGGATACTGTCTGGTGGTTTAACTTAAATCATTTGATTCATGTATTATACTCGACTGCAGGCTGTATATACAGTATTGTTAATTCAGCCTTCCAGGCTATGATCTATAATGAAACAACATTTTAGAGGCTCGACAGTCTGTCCTTGGATTCTATGGATTGTTCCTCAGCCAGCATATTTCCACTCAGCAAGGAGTCCACATAGTACTATTTCAAGTGGTACATTTACCATCGTATCAATATATGCTTCAATAATTTAATTGCTACTTGGAATTTGCATAGGTTTTCCTTGAATGTAGTATATATGCTTGACACTTTCATCTAGGTCAAAGCGGATAATTGAAGGCATATTAGGAAAGCGTGACTTATAAGCCTGTATTAATGCATTTTCAACTCGCATACCCATATCATTTGTGAAGCAAATCCAGATATCTTCTGGAATCCATTCAGTAAGTGCATTCTTCTATGATATTATAGGTATAGCCTCATGGAATTCTTTTAATTGGGTCATATCATCTTTCATCTACATGCGTAATTTTAGTACCTTAAGTTTGGGATCATAAGCACAATAATCGTCTATGTATCAGATTACTTCATCAGCCTACTCAGTAAGAAATTTATGTGGACCTTCTTTATTACCCCATAGTGTAAGTTGGCCTGAATCATCACACATAATATTTTGATACCCACGACTATTAGCGTATGATAATAATTTTTGCAAAACCTTTTTTGGAATCATATCTGCTTCATCAAAAATAAGTATTTCATTTAGAGCTTTTTTTCCAAGATATACAGAATCCCATTTATTGATAGGTATTACTCCTAGATAAAAATACTTATGATATATTATAGCCATTAGGCCTAAATTTTGCTTTCTATGGTATTCTGCAAGTAAATTCGCTGATGTGAGAACTACAACCTTTTGATCAGAGAATGCGTGAATAGCTCGTGTTATTTTTCTACTACCGCTTTGGCCGACTAGATAAACTTTTTCAATATTATTAGTTTCGAATTAATAGAAAGAGAGGTACGTCACTTAAAGGGAATTCCAGTATACCTTTATTATTAATAGTCCAGGATAATGCTTCTTTACAATAAGTATATCCCTCCTTTTTCTTGCGCTATTAGCCATACTTAATTTCTGGCATTTCTAGGACAATAATTGATTTATACTACTTTCTTTTTTTATCTAGTTCAGCCTTATATTTTGCACACACTTCTTCTAACTCTGCACTATTTTTCGCTTTAGCAAAGAGGCTGTTATCAAAATTAGGGAGCAGTTCTTGTCCCATCTTAACAAAAGTTTAATATAAAATAGTTTCAGGAATTGCTGTAGCGTAAATGACATCTGTATATACTCATAATACATTTTCTATCAGAAAACGTTTTAGCTATTCTAGTACAGTAATATGGGTATAGGCAAGGACAAAAGAATGGATATGCAACCATTACTCACGCTTTTCATCACCTTTATACTTGATTAAAGTTCTTTGCTCTATTCAGGTCCAGTTTGATCAGTGCTTATTTTTTGCTAGCCAGTTGACTAACATATCTGCTTCATTTATATCTCGAACTAAAATAGACATTACTTATGCATTACGAGTACATAAGGTTACAAAGTGAACAGCTAAATCACGATCTGGTGGAAACTCAATGCAGAATTTTTTACCTACGCTATATATAACTTCTCTTGGAGCTGCACTTGAAAGCCATTCTTTGCTTAACAAATAATTGACTAAGGGCGTTGGTATCTAACCTTCTTTTTCTGCCAGATGTTGCCCGATAAGTCCTGCTATAAATAAATGCAAGTCTTAAACAAATTCCCATGCTACAAGTTGAACAATACCTGTCAAGTCATGAATAGTATCAATATTGTCAACTTGAGCACGTTGTTATATTCTTTCTGGAAATCCATATCATCAGACTCAAGTCAATGCTTCTGATATGTTTCATTCTGTATCTTCACAGCCAAAATACGCTTTACAGAGATCTATGTGAATATACTTGGGAAGAGGATCTATCGGTGCATTCCATACCATTGATTCTACTTGTGATTTATGCCAGATCTTTACAACATTACTAGGCATAGGTACATTTCCCTTCAAAAAATATCTGACCACCCATCGATCATTGCAAATCCTAATATATTAAAATTTGAATTATGTCACAACTAATGCATATAAATAAAAAATTTTTTTTTCTCATGTAAGTTCAGTTACAAATAGTTTGAAAATAAAAAAATCTTTTTTTAAAAAATATGTCTAAAAGGAGTCAACTTTTAGATTTTGAGCGAGGAGAGATTATTAGACTTTGGAAAGGAAGTCATAATGAAAGAAATATTGAATCCATCCTCCAACATCCTAAGTCAACCATTCATGATATAATAACCAGTTACAAAAATAAAA
>CAJVPP010003379.1:0-11819 GCA_910592005.1 Funneliformis mosseae | reverse complement strand
AAATCATTAATTATTTAATGGTTTTATTCTTTTCATATTATACAAGAGTATTTCAAAGTTTTTTTTAACTTTTTTAAGTACAAGTTTTAAAACTTTTATTAGATTATTAGAAATTTTAAAACAAGTTTTATAATAATATAAAGACCTTTAAGCTTCGTTATTATAGCATGTCATTTCTAAGCAAATTCTTTTAAAACTGAGATTATTTTGGATTCTTTTTGCAGTTATTTATTTAACGTTCCAAAGAATCAAACGGTAAGCAAAAATTTTTTTTTACTAAATGTAATATCATTTTCTGAAAAAGTATTTTAAACTGTATAAATAATACCCAATTTAAATTGATCTGCAATAGCTAATCATAGGAAAGTCTACCTATGAGGAAAAATAGCTAAAAAAAAAATAAAAATTGAATTAATGTTAAATCTAAAAATATTTTGACCTAAAAATCATATTTGGCATATAAAGTAAAATTGATTCTTTTTTAGCTGTTTCTTTCTTTTCTATTGCAAAGACTCTATATGAGTATATATATATAAATATTAAAAAATTTCAGATATTTAATTAAAAAAAAATATTTATTAACTTATATTTAATATTTAAAATAAAATATTATGTATTTTTTATATAATAAATTTACAGATATAAAAAAAAGCAAATTTAATGTAAAAGTTCTATAATAAGTTAATTTAAAAATATATATATATAACAAATCAAAAATATACAGTTTTTAAGAAAAAATCTTTTGTATTACAATTTATAAAAAAGATATATAATATTCTTTTTTTATATATTTAAAGAAATTATATTCAAATTTATAAAATAAATTGCTTATTATTTTTAAATATTTTATTTAAGATAAATAATTTATAATTATAATTTTGTTTTTTTTAGGTTATCTTAAATTTTATTAAAATTGTTAAAATATTAATAATTTATAATTATAATTTTGTTTTTTTTTAGGTTATCTTAATTTTATTAAAATTGTTAAAATTGTTAAAATATTAAAAATTATATATATATATATCAATCTAAAAATAATTTCTAAATTTTAAATTTCAAAAATAAAAACGTTAGAAATTATTATTAAGTTTTTGAGACTACTTTTATCTTTTAATAATGTTTGTTATTTTGATTAAAATAAAGATTTAATTATTCTTGATTTATTAGATTTATTAAAACAAAAATAAATATTGTTTATTAAAACTCAATATTGAAATGATCAACAATAGCTTTACGATGTCTAGATGTCTAAAATGTCTAATAATAATAAAAAATTATAGTGTAATTATATGCTCGTATTGGTTGAAATAAAATTATTATTAAATGTGATTGAAACCTAGAAACAATCAATAAAAAAAAAAAATATTCCCAATTTAAATTTTATTGACGAAATATTTATTTTTTGGCTTTCTACGGTTAGCAACAATTTAATTTTCTTGAAAAATATTCAAAAAATTTGGGAATGAAAAAAGCAAATAGGGAATAAGAAAATTTCGCTTTGTTTAAAAATTTCTCAGCTGAGATATTTTTCTTTGTTGTATGGCTTAATTGGGCAAAGTCATCAGTTCCCAAAAGAAATAAAATGACTTCATTGTTCGTTGAAGAGCTGTGTATCATAATACAGCTCCATCATTGGTTCACAATAGGTCAAATATTTCTAAATGGAGTTAACGAAGTTACACAAAAATGATAGAACGATCGTAATTTGCAGTTTGGGGATGTCGATTCAATCATAATGTTTTGTCCCCCCAATTTCCGTTTTTTACGCCTAATTTATCAATTTTCAGTAGCTACATGAAATTTTTATGGCCGAAGTCTTATAATTCTACACTTTCTACATTTTTTTTTTTGCCTTATCAAACAACCATAATTTAATTATCCTTTCTCTAAAATTATTCACCTCGGAGACTCGTAGGTTTGCCAAGAATTATATAAATTAACCTTATATTTTCTTATATTTCTCCAAAAAAGAAAAAAAATTTTTTTTGTTCCTTTATTCTTTATTAGTTTGAATTATACCTTACAAGAGTTTTGTTACTTTCGTCGTTTCTTATAACAAGGTAAGGTCGTATAAAAAAAAAAATAAATAAATACTCTGACTCACCTCACCTCACCTACTATTTTTTTTTTTTGATTATTCGTTAAATCCAAGAACTTCGATTAATCTTTTTCTCTTAACGTTTATTTGTCACTCAAATAATTCATATAACTAATTTTTTTGTTTTTTTTTAAAAAAAAGGGGAAATCTAAAAAAAAAAAAAGTTCATATATATAAAAGAATCTAAATTTCACAATATGATGGCCAATACAACAATATTGCAGCAGCAGTCAATGCATATGCCTCAGCAACAACAGGCACCTAATCAATCACAACAACCTCTACAGGCTCAACAGCAGCCACCTTCACATGCCCAACAAGCCTCACATACTCCTCAGTCACAAAACCAACAATATCTTTCTGTACATTCCCAAGCCGACCAGATTCAGAGAAACGGCATGCACAAACAACAAGAGCAGTGTCTCTTAAATTCTTATGTATACGATTTCCTAAAGCGTAGTGGTGCAACAGAAACAGCCCGAGCTTATTTACGGGAAGGAAGAGGAGATATCAAGTTAAAAAATGATGGGACAGATTCAATAAACGGTAGTAGTAGCTCAAGTTCAGATAACAATATGAACGCATTATTATTACCGGACGCAGATGTTCCAGTACAGGCTCCTGAGGGATTTTTATATGAATGGTGGAATGTATTTTGGGATATATACAGTGCTAAAACACAACGGGCGGGAACTTCGGAAGCACAACAAGCACAACAAGCACAGCGATTCGTTGAGGTAAATCTTAAGACTTTAATCCAAACTAACTATTGTTTTTAAAATTATCAATTTAGAGTATTATTATGAGTTTAGAAATATCCATCATAAAATATTTCATCTATATCGACGTAATTATCTTTTAATCCTTTTTTTTTTTTTTTTTTTTAAAAAAAAAAAATGATATAGATGAGAAGAGGCCGTTTCCGAATGGATAATATTAATCAATTACCGGGATTAAATTATCAGCAACAAGTTGTAGCTCAAGCTCAAGGTGTTCAGCAAATGCAGCAGCGGCTGATGCATATTCAACATCCACAACAACAGCATCCACAGCAAGCTCAACAAGCTTCGCAACAAGCCGCTCAGCAGCAGCAGCAGCAGCAGCAGCAGCAACAGCAACAGCAGCAACAACAACAGCAGCAACAACAGCAGCAGCAGCAACAACAACAACAGCAGCAGCAGCAGCAGCAACAACAACAGCAGCAGCAACAGCAACAACAACAACAACAACAGCAACAACAACAACAACAACAACAAGCACGGCAGCCACAACCACCACAAACTCCACAACAACCTCAGCCTCAACCTTCTCCAGCTAATCAACAGCAGGTTCCTCATGCACTTCTACAGCCGAATCAATTTAATAATCGCCAACAAATGGGTAATGGTGTAATCGATTCTAATAACACGAATGGTGATATGTCAATGAGTCCTCAAAGGTTAAAAATGCAGGCAGCACGCAGATTACCAGCGTAATTATTATTCTTAATAATTGTTATATATTTACATGACTTAAATTCTGACCTTCGATTTAAATTATTAGATCTGGCATGACTATCAATCAATTACCTCAAATGTCTAATCGATTTCTAAATCTCCAACAGTCACAACATCAAACGTCGGTAAACCAAAATAATGTTGCTTTGGTTCCTCAACAAGGTTCTCAAGCAATTCAGAATCAAGGACAGCAGAAACAACAGAGCAGTGAGGTTAATCAAGGACAAGTTCAACAATCCATAGCGCGAGATTCTCAGTCAAACGTCTCCTCTTCTCAAGCGCACATGACCCCGAATCAATTGCCAGCACAAGTAAATTAGCATACTATATAATACAATCTATATATTAAATCATATAATGTATTCTTATATCGAACTCTTAATTCATAGCTAAATCCTGCAACGAAGCGTCCTGTCGTCGATGTCCAAGCTATGAATCAGAATATTGGTCAGCAATCCCAATCACCAAATAAGCGTCCAAGAACGGTTCAAGAGGCATCTTCACCATACGGTTAGTAATGATTGAATTGATAATCGTGGGTGTAAATTATAATTTTATTCGTATATTGAATCATTTTTATACAGCTGCTCATGCACAAATGTCCGCCGGGCAAAGACAATTGATTAATAACAACATGAACAACATGTTAATAACTCAGGTTTGTTATTATATTTGTATGTAGAATTTTTTCGGCATTTAATTCATTACAATTAATTATTCCTTGGTCATCTTAACAGCAATATTCGGCATCCCCTGATAAGAATTGCCAAACCCAACAGCATATAAATGGAAAAGCAAAGGGTAATCAACCAATGCAATATAGAGCTCAACAGATGCCAAATATTAATAAATCAATTTCACCACATGTAAATCAAATGACGACTCCTATGATTCAAAATTCTGTTACCGAGATGCAAGAATCTCAACTTGTTAATCAGATCCATCATCAAATTAATGCTGCCAATACTGGTGTTCAGGACGTAAAAAACCAGCTTAGCGTGCTCAATATTCCCAACATTTCGACTATGCCAATACTTCAGCACGTTATGCCACACAATAATGCTAATATGATTCCAGTATTAGGATACCAACCGGGAATTATGCAAAACCAACAACGAACACAAAATAAAATCAATAATATCGCCCTTAATGAAAAGAATACGATGGAGAACTTCAAGGTGGTATGTAAAGCATGTATTTATATATATATTATTATTTATTATTTCATTTAGTATATGATCAAGAATAATCTTTTTTTATTAATCATAGCAACGTAATATGCAAGAGCACATGGCTGCTGCTGCTGCTGCTGGTGGTATACGTCCAATATCTCAAGTACAGTTTAATAATATGTTGCGACATCAACAACAACAACAACAACTACAACTACAGCAGCAGCAGCAGCATCAGCAACAGCAAGTTTCAAATGTTGTTGCTGCTCAGAATATTAATCAAGCTCAGCTTGCACGTGGCCAAAATGATAATTTAAAAGGGGCAAAGGTAGGTTTGATAAATAAATAATATATATATTTGATGAATTTAATAATAATATTTTTTTTATAATATTCAGAGTTCTGCTAAGACCACACCAACACAGAGTCAGCTACAAGTTCCGAACGGTAATGCAACAAATGCAATTGCCGCTCAAAATGGGCTTCAATCACAACAATCTGCTCAATCAATGACAACGGGCCTGATGAATGATATTTCAACAGGATTAGATATGAAAATTGAGGAGGTGTGCATAATTTTCTATAGTTTTTTTTTGATTCCACAAAATATTAACCAATTTTTATTTTTTAGCTGAGTGATTTTCTGAGCTTCGAGTCAAATGATACGAACGAAATTACCGACGTAAATGGCGAATTGAATGAATTCTTCAATTTTGATGCGGTTGAATTTCCTACCAGCAATGCTGGGCCGAGTACTTCAACAACTAACGACAACTAAAAGTTGCTGTTTGTTGAAAAAAGAAACAATTTGATTTTCTTCCATCACCCTATAGTGTATAGTTTTTTTCTTTTGTGTGTGGTGGTGAAAGGAAGTAAGACGTTCGTTCATTCGGAGAAAAAAATTGTATATATATAATATTAAACGTATTTACGATGCGATGGTTGCCTCTAGTTTAGTAATTAATGTGATGATTTCATATCTTATTTCTATAAGACCACGTAATTTTTAGATTTTTAAAGCATTATTCATTTATTTTATATATATATATAATATATATATTATTTTACGCGTAACTCTCCTTTTCCTCCCTTTAGTAAAAGTAGTATATTATATATTAGTAATGATAAAAGTAAACTCGTTTTCAAAACGTGTCGGAATTTTTTTTTTATTAGTTTTAGTACATTTCTCATTAATAAATAAGTTCAGAACTTTTTTGTTATGCTAATAATAATAATGTAGAAATTAAATGAAAATGCTTCATAATATCCAACGCGCGGTTTCAGTTCTATGAAAAATCATCGATCACGTGACAAATTTAGAAAGTCATCATTTTGTTATATTAATAATTGTATATGAAATTATACTAAGAATAATTTGAGTAAACTCTCATTAATATAAATATTTTAAAATAAATTAATAACTTATCTATATATGTATTAAATATCAAAAAAAAAAATCTTTAAATTAATACTAAATCTGATTGAAAAAAAAATCATATTTAGCTTAATAAAGTAAAAAATTTTTTTTTCTATAATTTTCTTTTTTACTGCAAAGAATCCATATAATTGAAATAATAAAATTATTTAAAAAAAATAAAAATGTAATTAATTATAAAGGATCTTTACAATAGAAAAAGAAAAATGACTAAAAAAAAATAAAAAAATGAGTTAATGTTAAATCTAAATATATTTAAACTTAAAATCATATTTAATATATAAAAATAAATTGATTTTTTTTAACAGTTTTTCTCTTTATTATAACAGTTTTATATAATAAAAATATTTAAAATTTTATTATAAAATATATTATTATTATATTTATTATAATTAATTAATAAATTTTATAATTTATATTATTAGTAAAATGATTTAGCTTTTTAATAATTATTTTTTATATTAAATTTTGATCATAATAAAAATAAATAAAAAATTTAAATTTAGTATAAAATCTAAAAATCATTTTTAAACAGCTGATTTTTGAATTATTTAATTATATAATTATATATAAAAATGCAATATCTCTTTAATATAAAATAGCTACATATAATTAAATTAGATATTGGATAACAAAAGTATTATAAAGTTATAAAATAAGATTTATTATACATTAAATATTAATGTATCAAATTCGTTATTTAGGAACAAAAGTTCAGTATATAGAAGATGTTAGATAAATCAAATTTTTTATATATCAAACTCTATAAATAAATATTAAAAAGTTTAAATCACATAATTTTTCATATATAGTAGTAATTATAAGTATTTAATCTCATAATTCTTAAAGTTAATTAATAATGTCTATTAAAATTTTTAAAATTTAAATATAATACTAATTTTAATCATATGTAAAATTATTTTATATTTATTAAAGCTCTGTATAAGTTGGCTTAGCTTAGATTACTATTAGCTTAAGCCAAGCTACTTTTTTAGCTCAAATCAGCTTAATTCGTAAAGATCAATTGATAAACTAAGCTAAGCGAATCTGGCTTACAAGCTGACTCATTCAGCTTACATTTATATTTAAAAATAAAATTCTATCAAAAGAAACATTTCTCTTTAAGATAAGCATTTCCAGATAATTTCTTTCAAGAAAAACATTTCTGAAATAATTCCCATTAAAAAAAATGTTTTCATATGATTTTCTTCGAGAGGAACATTTTCAGAAAGATTTTTTTCAAAAAAATATTTTCAGAATAATTCACTTTGAAAGTAATATTTTTGAAATGATTCCTTTCAAAAAAACTTTTTTAAAATGATTTTCTTCAAGAAAAATGTTTTTAAAATAATTTTCTTTAAGAAAAACATTTTTGAAATAATTTCCTTTGAGAGAAACATTTTTGGAATATTTCCTTTAAGAGAAACATTTTCAAAATGATTTTCTTTAAGAAAATTATTTCTAAAACGATTTTATTTAAGAGAAATATTTTCAGAATAATTTTTTCAAGAGAATTATTTCTGAAATAATTTTTATAAAAGATTTTGCTTTAAGAGTAATGTTTTTGAAGAATTTTACTTTCAAAAAATTTTCTTGAAAGATTTTACTTTAGATAAATTTGTTTAAATGACTTCACTTATAAAATGATTTTCTTAAAGGATTTTGCTTCTAGAGTGATTTCTTTAAAGCATTTTGCTTTCAAAGTAATTTTCTTAAAAAATTTCACCACTAAAGCAATTTCTTAGAAAATATGACTAATACTATTTCTTTATTCTAGTAAAAAATATTTAATTTATTAACATTATGATACTAAATTTATATTGATAAATGAACTTACCTTTATTTTTAATTTATAAAAAGAATAATTACAAAAAGTTAAAATATTCTTAAAAAAAATAAAAGTAAATATAAAACTTTTATAAAACTTAAAAATACTAAATTTTTTAATCTATTTATATTAAAATAAAAAAACTAAAACAAATTATTTTTGAAAAATAAAATAATTTTTTTTTCTTTATAATAATCTTTAATTAATTAAATCTGAATTTAACCATCCTTTAAGATACATGCATTTATTAATTTTTTTACCTTTTAAACTGCATTTTTTCTGAACTACTAAATCTGTTTTACCTGAAAATATTCTTTTTATTGATACACTTGTAGCTAAAAAAATAATAAAATTTATATAAGTAATTATAAATTATAAAATAATATAATCAATATTTATATTAATTTAGAATAGTTAAGTAATCTTTAGTTATTTTAGAAAGATTTGAATATTTATTTTCATAAAACTTTATTATAATATTTATAAATTAATAAATTAATTAAATATAAGAATATATTATTATAATAATATTTAAATATTATACTTACTTTCTACTATAATAAAATATCTGTTTTATTTGATATAAGTGGTTCTTTAAGATAAACTTTAAGCTCATCTTTATAATATATTTTTCTTTTTTTAAATATATAATTATGAATATCATCTTCTAAATTATCAGAATAACATCTGCAATAGTTTTATAATTTTTTTCTCAAATAATTATTATAATATTTTTTATTTTATTAATATAATATCTTTGCCAATTATTAGTTTATAATAATATAATTTTAATTATAAATCTATTACTAATTAATTATAATAATAATTAATAATAAGTTAATATATAGTTAATTTATTTAAGTGTTAGATCAGCACTTAACAGGATAAAATGATTAGCAATTTATAATTAATTTTACAGGCTTTCTTATTAATAAAAAAACTTTTTTTAGAATCTCACGTTCTTTATTATACAAACTTTTTCAATAAGCAAAAAAAACAGTATACAGTAACCCTTTTGGCTAAGGAAATTATTTCAAAAGATTTGTATTATAATATATATGCATAAAATTAGTAGAAATTATGTAAATTTAATAAAATTAATACTTTATTGATTATTTATATTCCTTATGTTTCTTTTTAAAAGATTATACTAATACCAAACATTTCTCAGATTATTATCATCTCAAATGAAACACTAAGTATCAATAATTATATCAATTAACGAAACTAGAAGTCATAGTAGAAAACTCAAATTTTTTCTTGAATAATTTCTAACAGTTCAGTTCATAAAAGCCACTCAATCTTAGCTATATTTACATTTCTAAAAATGTTACCATTATAATAGCCATAATGAAGACTTTAATTACCTTTAGCTTTGCTCTAATATTAAACAATACATATAATCCCTGATCTCTGAATCTATAGTTTATCTAAAGCTACAATTATTTATTTATACTTCCAAATCTAAGTTTACAGATAACATTAATAATCTTTTAAACCCCTCATATCCAATCTGATCATTACGAGCAAATCCACATGATTTTTTTTTATTGATATTATCGAAGGTATTATCCCTACTATTTTATCATCAACCTTAACAACATTCACTAAATCATCCTCTATTACCTCATATATCCTTTCTTTTTTCTTTGATTTTATTTTCATTCAAACCTATAATAACATATGAAAAACTAGATGTGCCTTAACTTTAATTAAAGAAAGATCTTCACATATAACTAAGCGATAAAGAAATGCAATTTTGCTATATCTAACGTTAATTTTTTCATTAATAACTTCTCTAATACTTTATTTGCTAATAATACAAATACTTTAGATTATTTTACTTTAATTAATAATTCTTACAAACATAGTTGACATTGGTCACTCTTCTTGGACTGATAATAATCAATTACCTTAATGATTCCTTTTACTCAGTTTGGTATTGATGATTACTCAATAAATTTTTGCAATCAGAATCAGACAAGACAATCAGTTAATTTGGTAAAAGCTAGTTTTCTAGTAATGAATATTAGGCAATAATTTTTATTTTTCTATTTTTGTATCCGTTTTAGAATTTTTATGTATTTTATACTGAATTTGATTTTTTATATATAATAAAATATTGCATCACCGTGTCTTTAAAAAAAATAAAATAAAATAATTATAAGAAAATCAATACTGGAATTTTTGCTCTTCTTCTAGTTCTTTTAATTATGTCTTCATTTTCTTCAATTTCAATTCACACTAAAAGCTTAGTTCTTATTTACACCTATAATTATATAATTAAAATAAACACTTTTCAATACCTTTTATTTATATTTACTTATGTTCAAAGTTCTCTTTATATTTTCTGGTTTATTATTTTTAAAATTATTGAGAAATAATAAATTACTATTTTATTCTTCAAAGTCGCTGCTTATTCTAATAATCATATAATGATAAAGCTAATCAATTAGCAAAATCTTCTCTTCTTTCTCCTCTTTTATATTTATTCTTAGATCATATTCCTTTTATTAATTATATATCTAAATTTAATAACATGCTTATACATCATCTCTTCCTTTTTAAAAGATTATATTAATACTAAATATTTTTCTGATTATTATCATTTTAAATGAAATACCAAATATTAACACTTACAAGTAAATTGGATTTTAATTTTTTAACTCATTCAAACTGGATTTGCATCCATTATATTATTTAACAAAACAAAAAGTCACATTAGAAAACTCAAATTTTTTCTCAAGCAACTTCTAACAGTTTAATTTATAAAAGCCACTCAACTTCAGTTATATTTACTTTTCTAGAAAATATGCTATTATAATAGCTATAATAAAGACTTTAATCACCTTTAGCTTTACTCTAACATTAAACAATATATGTGATCCTTGATCTTTGATTCCATTACTCATTTAAAATTACAATTATTCATTTATACTTTAAAATCTAAATTTGCAGATAATATTAATAATTTATTAAATCCTTCACATTCAATCTGATCACTACAAATAAATCTATATAATTTCTCTTTTATTGATATTATCAAAGACATTGTTCCTATTATTTTATCATTAATTTTAATAATATTTACCAAATCATTCTCCATTACTTCATCTATTTTTTTTTTCTTTTTCAATTTTGTCTTCAATCAAATCTATAATAATATATGAAAAATTAGATGTAATTTAACGTCAATTAAAGAAAGATTTCTATATATAACTAAATAATAAAAGAAAAGCAATTTTGCTTTATCTAATATTAGTTTTTTTATTAATAGTTTCTTTAACACATTATTTGCCAATAATATAAATATTCTAGATCATATTACTCTAATTAATAATTTATACAAATATAGTTGACATTGGTCCCTTTTTTTAGACTGGTAATAACCAGTTATTTTAACAGTTTCTCTCATTTAGTTTAATATTGATAATTATTCAATAAATCTTTATAATTAAAATTAGATATTATAACCAGTTAATCTGATAGGAGCTAGTTTTTTAGTGAACTTTTGTATTTATCTTAGAATTTTCATGTATTTCATACTGAATTTGATTTTTATAATAAAATATTACATCACTATGTCTTTAAAAAAAAATTATAAGAAAATAAAATTTAGTTTGTTGGATTTATCTTATTAAGACCTATTAAATGATTATATTTCATATTTCTGAAATCAATAGATAGTAAGATATATAAGTTTAAAAATTTAATTTTTTTTATAATAATTTATCATATATTTATCTTTAAAATATCACTAATTAATTACATTTTTTTTTTTGAATTTTTA
>CAJVPP010003378.1:0-11820 GCA_910592005.1 Funneliformis mosseae | reverse complement strand
TTCCCTAATCTTATAAGCGCCATTTCCAATTATGTCATGTATATAATATGGTCCTTTCCACTTTGGGTCTAATTTTCCAGACCACTGCTTATCTAATATTGCTTTGTAATATAAAACTAGATCGCTTATTTGGTATGACACAATTTTCTTTAATTTTTTATCATGTCGATCTTTCTGTTTTTGTTGTTCTTTTTGCAAATTTTGTTGAACAGTATTATGAATAATTGGCAGCTATTTAATTGTTTTTCTATATAGTTGAGCAAGAGGGATTCCTCCTCTATTTCTGTACTATCCATTGGTAATTTAGCTTCTCGTCTATATATGAGGAAAAAAGGCGATATTTTATAACAGAATGTTCATTTATGCAATAAGCAAAAAGTCAGGGCAATGAAATGATCCCAATCCTTTTGATGATTAGTAGCAGTTCATGCAAGGGCTTCTATTAAAGTTCTATTGAATCTTTCAACTAATCCATTAGTCTGTGGATAATATGGCGTTGACATTCTATAAGGTATTTCAAATTTTTGCAATAATTCATGTAATAATTGATTATTGAAATGTGTATCACGATCAGTGAGTATTTCTCCAAAACATCTATGTCAACAAATTATATCTTTATACACGAATTGTACAGTTGTTTTAGCATCATTATTCCTTATAGGCTTAGCTTCTGGCCATTTGGTTAAATAGTCTATAGCAACAATTATATATTTATTTCCTTTACTTGAAACTAGTAAAGGTCCGACATAATCTATTCTGATATGATAAAAAGGTTGCCCAATAGGTATAGGATGTAGAGGTTCTTTTCTTGAAGCTCTTCCTCTTTTCGACAAAAGTCACATGATTATGCATAATTCTTGATATCCTCAAACATTTGAGGCCAATAAAAACATTTTCTAATTTTCTCTATCATCTTTCTTTTGAACTATATGCGGCAGTTAGGTTATTGTGAAACATGTAAAGTGCAGGTTTCAGTTCCATTTTCTTGAGTACTCTATTTGGATTGCTTGGATTATTTTTGTTAATTTTATATAATAAATTATGTTTGATAATATAATATTTTGATAATACGTTTAATTTGTGTTGTTGTGTTTGATTAAAGGTAGTAGGGTATGTTTGGTTGATTAAATAATTAAATAGCTGATTATATTGTTATTCTTTCATATTTAAGAATTTAAGCTATTTATCACGCTGTAAACACTTTTACTTTCACTTAATTCTTTATATTATATATTAATGATTGATTTATAAGAGGGGAAAAGAGATGCATTATCAATGCCATCAAGGTGAAAATGTAATTGTGTACGAAGGTTTTCCTGTTATACTAAAAGAGGTTCTTCCTACCAGAGGTCATTAGTTAAATATTCTAGTTTCATGTCTGGTTGTATTTTTCCTAGACTATATCCAATAACATAGTCATGAATGATAGTTCCATATAATAAATTTTTCTTACATGCTTTACAATACGTGTGAACATGATGGTTTTAGTATTACATGAAAAAGTGCATTGTGATCCTCCTCTGGTGATGGGTTATCCAGCAATTACTTGTTTAATCTTTATATTTTCGTAGTAGATTTCCTCTAATTCATTATCAGGGGATTTATACTCAATGGCAGTAATTAAGACAGTATTAGAGTATTGTCAAGACAATTCTTCTTCAAACTATTCATCATTTTCTCCAGATTCAGAAGAGGAAATATGCAATTCTATATCTTCTTTTATACTGATGTTTTCATTCTTATCGTCAGCTATATCTGTTTCAGTGAGATTAATAATGAAACATTCAGCAGTTTCTTCATCATACATGTGGGATAATGCATCTGCATTTGCATTATATTTTCCTGCTCTATGTTCTATGGTAAAATGATGTTATTGTAATTCCATGATCCATCTAGCACGTCTCTCTTTTGGCATTTTTGAGGTTTTTAGCCATTTTAAAGCAGCATGATCGGTTACGATGGTGAATAATCAACTAAGATAATGATGAAAATACTTTATTGACCAAACAATTGCTAGACACTCTAAGTCAGTGATGGGGTAATTTTCCTCAGTTTTGTTGGTCGATCTGCTAGCATATACAATAACATATTCTTTTTCATCTTTCTTTTGAGATAGCATAGCGCCTAATCCCTTTTTCAAAGTATTAGTGTACAAAGTGAAAGGTATTTCAAAATCTGGATACTGTAAGATTGGTACTTTGATGAGCCTTTCTTTTAGTCAGTCAAAGGCATATTGTTGCTTCTCTTTCCATTCAAAAGGTTAGTCTTTCTTCAATAGTAAAGTCAAAGGTTTGGCATGTTGTGCAAAATCTTTAATAAATTTTTGATAGTAACCAAATAGTCCTAATGCAGCATGTAATTGAGTTAAGCTTTTTGGTTCTGGAAATTCTTCAATTTTCTTAATTTTCTCTGAGTCAGGTTGAATTCCTCCTTGTCCTACAATATATCCTAAAAATGCTAAGAAAAGTTGACAGAAGTAACACTTCTTAACTTTATCGCGAGATGAGCATCCCTAAAAGCTTGAAACACTTGTTTAATATGATCAACATGTAATTCAAAAGGTCCTTTTGTATAGATGATTACATCATCAAGGTATATTGATACAAATAATCCAAGGAAGTCTTTTAGAACCCAGTTCATAAGCCTTTGAAAGGTTTCAGATGCATTGTTTAATTCAAAAGGCATGACTAAGAATTCATACAAGCCATTTGCTGTGATAAAGGCAGTTTTTTCAATATCATTAGGATGCATTGCAACTTGCCAGTAGCCACTAGTTAAGTTGAGAGTAGTAAACCAATTTACTCCACCTAGAGAATCTAGTAAATTATCAATTCTTGGTAATGGATATGCATCAATTTTTGTGACAGCATTGACTTTTTGATAATTGACACATAATTTTTTTTCACCTCCTTTCTTTCCTACAATTACAACAGGTGAGGCCCATGGACTATAGGAGGGTCGAATTATACCATTTTCTTTCATTTTCTTTAATTCTTGATTTAAAAATCTTATATTTTCAGGGTTCGTTCGATATGATTTTTGAGCGATTGGCATGGCTGTTCCAGTATAGATGTGATATTTAATTTCTGTAGTTCGTCCTATCTCTGTTTGACTTCTAGCACAAATGTTATAATATTCTCCTAGAAGATTCATGAAGGATTGTTGTTGATGAAAATCTAAAGGTCCTAGTTGCTCTAAGTGAATTGGATCAGTTCTAACAGTATATCCTGCGATTTTGGCAAGATAAGCAACTGGTTTATCTTCTGATTGTTCGCTTAATTCCTCATTTTTATTAGTATTCTCTTCTGACTGAATAGGGGAGTAATGATAAGACCATGGGTTGAATCCTAACTCGTCGTCTAACTTTGATTCTTCTGAGTCAACATTATCAGATAAATAAATCAGATATTCTTTTAAATATTCATCTTCATATTCTTCACTTTTGTATTCATTCTCAACTTCCTAAGTCACAACTTTAGCTATTTTAATAAATGCAATGGAAATTTCATGGTAATTCCATCTCGTTTAATAGTAAGAATGGATTATTTCCAACTCATAGTAGCATTAGTGATTCTGAGCCAATCGTTTCTAAGTATAAGGATCTTATCTTTTGACTCAAGTACTTGAAAAGAGGTAGGTATATTAATTTTTTCAATCTTTACTGATACGTTATCAATTACTCTGAGGGAATGAGTACTTGCACCATTTGCTGTTACTACTATCATTTTTGAGAGTCAGTTTATTTTATATCCTAATTTTTCTACTAAAGCTCTAGTTATGATGCTGATAGCAGCTCCACTATCGATAATTGCGGTCTGAGCTTTTGTCCAATTCTCAAGGTACATTTCGTGGCTAAGGTTAGTTCATCATCGCTTTCTACTAAATTTGCTTTCTTAGTTTCATCAGTGGCTCTTTCTCTTGAGTGTCTAACAGTTCGAGTTAAACCAAAATGATATTTAGAAATAGCATGTGTAGCTTATTCTACTGATAATCGACATGGTAAATTTTGCAAGTAGGTCGAGACATTAAATTCTGTTAGTTGTTCAATAGGAGTAAGTAACAACCTTCCTTTAGGGGCCTTTAATACTTTTTCTATTCTAACTGGCTCAATTACAAGTTCTGGTGTTGCTTCTTCCATGTCTACTTCTTCAACAGTTATTTTAGCTTTAGGTGGGTTTTGAAACCTTGCTGGTTCTCTTTAGCATTCTTTGGATAGGGTTCAGATCTAGTATTTAAATAGACTTTATATTCATCTTCCTCATAATATTCCTCTGAAGTATAGTCCTCATCGTTATATTCTTCTTCATAGTATTGATCAGCTAGATTTACGTCTCTAGTGTTATCATAACAAGACCTTCTATCAGTCCTCCTTAGTTGCTGGTGAGGTTGAAGGCAGTTCCTAGCTATGTATCCTTCTCTGTTGCAATTATAGCAAGTCATTGAAGACATATTTTGTCTGGGTCTTCTAAAAGCATTATTATAAGTCTGTTCTGTTTGCCTTCTTGAGGGCTGTTGAGGTTGAGCTAATAGAGCAGTCGTCAAATTAACATAGTTGATGGATAGCTGTTCCAATTTCTTTGTGAGCTCATCTACTTCAATATTGGACACCACATTTTTAAGGGTAGAAACTGTAGTAATTCTGATATCCTTAGGGGCTTTTCCAAAGGCAAAATTATATTCGATTTCAATAGTTCATGCAGAGTTTACAGTAGCATCCAAATTGGCTGGATTTTGTGAGTAGACTAGTGGAGTGTAAGCAGGATTTAATCCCATAAGGAACATCTTTTTCTTCTGTGCGTTATTTGTTAATCCTACGTGAGTCACTAGTTTCTTGAATTTGTTAGCATAAGAATCAACAGATTCATCAGTTTGTTGTCATAAGGAGGTTAATTCCTAATACCATTGATTCTTCTTAATTTCACTGATAAAGCGAGTTTCAAATAAATCTACAAAATTTTGTCCACCATTGCTTTCAGTATTCCAATTGTCTCCTGTAGCAGTAGTGACACTATCAAACCAATCAGCTACTGCACCCTTGAGATGTCTTCCAGCAAGAGCCTTCTTTCTTGCTTCAGTAGTCCATCTATTAGTAATTGCAACTCTTTCAAATACAGTGAGCCACTCTACAGGATCTTCATTTTCAGCTCCTGAAAAATAGTTGATTTTAATAGTGGATCTTTCTCTGTTTTGGGTTCTGCGAAGTCGTTCACTAATATCTATCAAATGTTGTCCACCATTTTCAAAAATTTCTTGGAAGATAGCTCTCATTTCTTCTCTTGTGACCATTATTTCAATTTTGACTGGGGTGAATTTGAGAGTGAGGTTGATAAGCTAGATGCAGAAGGTGTTAAAAAAGCAACAAGTCATTGTAATAATCATCGGTCTGCTATAGGTCTTATTAGGTCCTGTTCTAATATTTCAGTATATATCCTTGAAGAAATAGATAAGATAATAGGTTGTTGAAAACAATTTGTTCAAAATGATATACCTTATATATAAATATATTACGTTTGCTGAAAAAGGTTGAATATGATATCGAATGCTAGAAAGAAATGGTAAATAACTCTTATTAGGCGAGAGTTACAATGTTCAGATTCAGGCATACCACTAAGTTGTTCAAATAAGTTAAAGGCAACAATAGTTCTTGAAGTAAAAGTATCTGCTTGATATTCACGTCTAAACTAATTCCAGAAATTACTAAAGCTATTGAAAAGAGTTTCAACTGGAGGGGATGGATAACACCAATGATAAGTATAATCTTGATTGAGAGGTTCGTCCAAATAATGCCTAACTATATGCTCTGAAGTAGTTCTCTCAAGTTCCTCAAAATTCATACACCTCGCTAGTCCTTCAGTGGTTCATTATATATATCTTTAATAAAGATTCTTCTGACAGAAATCACCACTTATTAAGTCTAAACACTACGTTATTAGGATAACAAAGCTTATTTGTTAACAGGAAGTTTAAGTTGTAAACTATGAAAGAAATAAACATGAATTTATTTCAGTTGAAGGGTCAGGTTATCTTTATTGATGATTTATATTTTAAGAAAATAGATATTGACAAAGATATAGTTTTTATGTTATTAAGATTATACTTTATTAATTGTATGATTAAAATTTGTTAGTTTATCAAGGCGACAATATAGGATACTTATATAAAATACAATTATAAGATAAAGATAATAAATATAATAGTGAAAGTAAATATAATTATGAAAATAAATATAATGAATAAAATAATGATAAACGTTATAATAATGAAAATGAATATCACAATGATAACCGTGATAGCAGTCAAATCAGTAAAAACAATGATCACGATTTTTTTAGTGATCATTGGTAACATTAGTTAGCACAGTTATTTAGTTACGCAAACAGATTATCACTAACAATACAATTCAGATTTGGTTATTTAATATTAAAAACTAATGATAAATCCCAGAAATATAATCAAAGAGAGTAAATTTTCCATTATGATTAAATAAAAGTTCAAAAATAATTGTGTACAAATAACATAATAATGTTTGTGATTATTCCTATAAGAAATGCATCTAAACAAATTAAATATTAATTGTTAAAATAAAAAATATATATATATATACTGTATATACATTTCAAATTTAAACATTTAAATAAATAATTACCATAATTAAGACATTATCAATTAAATTATCTTTGATTTATTTCCAAGTATTCTAAAAAGAAAAAGAAAATTAGACAAGATTTAGAATAACAAAATAAATGAATTAAGATCAACTCACCTTTACTTATATTTTATTTTAATTAAATCAAATCAAAAAATAATTAGTAAAAAATCATCATAATTAGAACTTTAAAGATTAAAGAATTTCTTACAGATTCTCAGAATAACTTTTTATAGATTATAAACATAAAAGTTAAAATATTACTAAAAATATATAAAGGTAATTAATTAAATTAATAATACTAATTATAATAAAATTACTTAAAAATTCATATTTTTTTACTAATAATAATTTGATATAACTGATAAATATAACAGCATAGTAGCACAAAAAGCTATAAATGTATTATCAGTATTTTACATCATGCTTCTCAAAAGTGTACCAATAAACTTGTAAAATAGCAATAAGAAAACCCCTAACAAATGCTTCTAAAACTTGTAGATAAAGCATGTTTACACTTCTTAAAATAAGTGAAGAAGAAACTCCTTTAGGTGTTCTAACAAGAAAATAATATGTAACAAACCTCCAGAAGTTGTAATATTTGATCAAGTTTAAATAACTTATGAAGTCCAATAGCAAAAGAATACTAAAAATATAATTATAGCATTGATTTTTCATTTTCACATCCTCCTGTAGCGGACAAATTTTACCTAGTCTTATTTTACAAGCTAATTAAATATACTATTGATTATTTATAAACATAACAGATAATCATATTAGGTTAGAGAAAATTACATTCATAAATATCATAAAATGAAAAAAAAATTACCAATGAATGTGAAAATCCATAATATTAAGAATAAAGTTTATACAAAAAGAACAAGAATCATACTCTTGTATTTTTTTATTATGACTGTTACAGTTTTAAGTATAACGAAAATGACATTATGTATCTTTACCTTAAAAATAATATTTGTTACTTTCTGCATCATAAATAGAGTAAATGGTAATCAACTTAATCAATCTATCCAGTTTCAAGGTTTACAATACTAAAACTAAAGTAATACATAAAAATGCATTACAATAGTTATTATAAATAACCATAATAAAAATATAGCATAACAAAAAAATAAGCAGCAATTTCCCAATAGAATATTATTAAGATAATAAATGTACTTTTAATAAATTGTCTTAGAAATCTGTAAATTAATAAGAATTACTAAGATAACAATAAAAAAAAAAGGAAAAATAGAAATTTAAAATAATATTTGAGCCAAGACCAAAATCCTTTTCTAATATATCATTAGGTGATGATAATGCTCTGAACGGTTCGGTTCGGTCCGGATTATAGGCGAATCTGAAACTGATCCGAAAATTTCAGTTCGGTTCAGTTCGGATTATAGATCTTAAAAATGCTAATCTGAAACTGAACTGAACCGTAAACCGGTAAAAATCTGAACTGAACCAAAAATTTCAGATTAATCCGAAATTTTGGATCGTTTGGAACGATCCTTTTATCGTTCTTTTAGAACGATAACTTCAATCGTTTCAAATAAACGATTTTCTTATCGTTCATTTGGAACGATAACTTCAATCGTTCTAAATGAACGATTTTTTATCATTCGTTTGGAACGATAACTTCAATCATTCTAAACAAACGATTCTTTTATCGTTTGTTTGGAACGATAATTTGATCGTTCCAATTGAACGATTCTTTTATCGTTCATTTGGAACGATAACTTCAATCATTTCAAATAAACGATTCTTTTATCGTTCGTTTGGAACGATAATTTGATCATTCTAATCAAACGATTTTCTTATCATTCATTTTGAATGATAATTTAATCATTCCAAATGAACGATTTTTTTATCGTTCGTTTGGAATGATAACTTCAATCATTCTAAATGAACAATTCTTTTATCGTTCGTTTGGAACGATAACTTCAATTGTCCAAACGAACAATAATTTGATCGTTCCAATTGAACGATTTTCTTATCGTTCGTTTGGAATGATAATTTAATCGTTCCAAATGAACGATTTTTATCATTCGTTTGGAACGATAATTTAATCATTCCAAATGAACGATTTTTTTATCGTTCGTTTAGAATGATAATTTCAATCGTTCCAAACGAACGATTTTCTTATCGTTCGTTTGGAATGATAATTTAATCGTTCCAAATGAACGATTTTTTATCGTTCGTTTGGAATGATAACTTCAATCGTTCTAATGAACAATTCTTTTATCGTTCTTTTGGAACGATAATTTGATCGTTCCAATTGAACGATAATTTAATCATTCCAATCAAACGATTTTTTTATCGTTCGTTTGAAACAATAACTTCAATCATTCCAAACAAACGATTCTTTTATCATTCTTTTAGAACGATAATTTGGTCGTTCCAATCGAATGATTTTCTTATCGTTCGTTTGGAACGATAACTTCAATCGTTCCTAACGAACGATTCTTTTATCGTTCGTTTGGAATGATAACTTCAATCATTCCAAATGAACGATTTTCTTATCGTTCGTTTGGAACGATAACTTCAATCATTCCAAATGAGCGATTTTTTTATCGTTCGTTTGGAACGATAATTTCATTGTTTCAAACGGACGATCTTTTTATCGTTCGTTTGGAACGATAATTTCATCGTTCCAAACGATCTGAAATTTTGGATTAATCTGAAATTTTCGGTTCAGTTCGGATTTTTTTCGGTTCGGATTAGATTTATAATCCGAAAAAAATCTGAACTGAACCGAAAATTTTCGGATTGAAATTTTTGCAATTCGAAACCGAACTGAAGTTGATCTGAACCGAAAATTTTTGGATTAATCCGAACCATTTGGAGCTTTAGGTGATGATGATGATAGTAATAATGATATGGCATTACTTTATTCCATAAGACTTGAATGATCTTACTGTTATCTTATAAAAAAGAAAATTCATTTGAGAACAATTTCATGGTATGGTAAGAATAATCGGACATAAATTAAACTAAATATTAGATGCCAGTAGTAAATTTTAGTTAAGACAAAGATTGATATTGAGTATCAAAAAATTATAATTTTAAAAGCAATATATAAAATACCATTTTGATAAATTCTCTTTTTTTTAATGTTTTTTAAATCATTTAAAAACTTAATAATAATTCAAAACATTTGCAAAAAAAAATAAATTAATGAAATATATATATAAAAATACTAATTTTCAGAAAAAATTAATTGATGATCATGATGTCATCATATAAAAAAGCTTAAAAACTAATACGCGATATGACGCGTCGTAGATCGTTTATGTGATTATATAAACTCCCCAATTTCCACTACACTTCATGATGCAAATTATTTTTAAAAATACAAAGTGAAAGGTTCTTAGAGCCGTTTTTTATTCTACTATTTTTCAAGTCAAGCTTTCTTTTAATCCTTATACTCTAGAATTTCTCGTCTTTTTTTATTTCTTTGAACTTTACTTTTTTATTTATTTTATCTTTCGACGACATACTCTATATAATACCAGGTAATACTGAGTAGATTGTGACTGTTTGGTCTACTGTTTCTGTATGAGGATCGGTTATGTTCTTTCTTAGCAGTCGAAGTAAAAATTAGTTTTATGCTTAACGTTTTACGTTCATGATAGTAGTAGAAGAATATCCATTACGCCATATACGTCATTAACTAAAAGTTGGTGATAGGAAAGGCTGAATAGTCAATACGTTAGTTCTCTAATAGCAAGGACGCTAATGCTCTGTTCTCTATTACTGAGTGTTTAATGGCCCTATACGGAGTTTGCACATAACTATGATTTTGTTTCTGTTACTCACAATCGTTTAATTATTTATCATTTTCAATAGAGCTAACGATGGAAAAGGCCAAAACTACCATTATATGATAATTCGGAAGAAAAAAAATTTGCCATGGTCGTTTCTTGTTGCGCATGCTTTATTTCCGGGACGCTAAGATGTGTTAGTGGAGGTCTTTGAACATCTCGCGACGACGACCAATATTATTATCACGATCATGTCCTCCACGGTTACGATTGCCATCTCTACTTCCACTTCCACTTCCACTTTTATTACGACCACGGACAATAACGTTTCAAATAAGAGGCGCAGTGTTTAAGAAAAGCTCACACCCAACCCTTTATCTTTATTTTATTTAAACATAGAAACGAATGATTCCGAATATTTTCCGATCACGCTAACACCACGACAACGAAACGAAGGACTTTCACGTCAAGATTTAAAATTGATGATGTGAGAAGTGTTATACAGGTAATATCCTAAAAAATATCCAGAGCATTTTGAAGTGGTCCATTGGTTCTGGCTGATCTTCCTTAGGGAGTAATTAACCGCTGGGTATTACTCACACCCAACCCTTTATTATCTTTTTATTTAAACATAGAAACGGACGATTCCAAAATATTCCGATCACGCTAACGCTAACGCTACTAACAAACGAAACGACGATAACGCTATGTTACTTAGAATTAATTAGATAGTTTTTTCAAAACGCGTCGCCGAAAAAAAACCAAAAAGTTTTTTTAAAAATTTATTTCATTGGTATGTTCATTTTTTTTTAAAAAAAAATTTTTTTTATCGGTAACTAGTTTACGTTTATAAAAAAAATTCATTAATGAATTAAAATTAATTGAAATTTTTAAAATTGATGCAATAAAGTTTAAAATGCTTTTCGCAATTACGAATGGCGCAGTAACTGCGGAAATTTAATTAGTACAGGTCGAAAATTGTTCCTTAAAGAATTTAAATAAAATTCATTACAAGTTTTGATACATATTTTATACACCAAGTTCAATAGATTTTTGAATGGGCATGTCAATATTTGTTATGAATTATACTTTATATTAACTAATGGATGGAATTTATTAAGAAAATAAGAAACTCGACTTGTTAATCAAAGTAGGATTATCATTTCAAGATTTTAAGAACAATGTGATCAAAAAAATTAAAAATTTTTTATTGGATGTGATGAATTGAACATAATATTTTTCGCTTTGTTTCATGAATTGTAACAAAATATAACCCTTTTAAAGGTATAATAAATGTAATGAAGTGATATGTGAAAAAAAAAAGAATCGTTCCAATGGTAATGATCAAAACATAAGAGATTCAAACCTTACAATCAAATAGTTAATCATCGTAACTAGATGGAAACCGTT